>JAPMOR010015796.1:68869-149187 GCA_026543865.1 Argiope aurantia | reverse complement strand
TTTATAAGTACTTTTTTTTATATTACATTACATTTATAAGTACTTTTGTATGAGAAGAAGCTTGTCTTTGAATTTATTTTGGATGGAGAAATGACAAAATTTGCTTGCAAATTAATGTTTAGAATTTTTCTTAAAAAGTTTTGTTTGAAAATTTCGATTAACTTCAGGAAGTAAGGCTTTTTTAGTTAATAGCTGTGCAAGTAATGTTTAATAATTTTGATTAATAATTTTTTTCTGATATACTTTAAATGGTTTCAAATTTCAAAAGCATTGATTCAGCCTCAAAGTAAAGCGATTGTATCCTTGGCCAAATTTAAAAAGGAAAAAAAAAAGCAGTTTAGATTAAGCTTTTCTTTTCTTTTGACGTATGAGGTACAATTTACATTATCTATTTTAATTGCGACTTCTCCCATTACATTTTGAAGTTTAAATCACCAATATCAAAACATTTTTTTCGTATTCCTTATATATTGTCCCTTTTATTATCTTATTTCAACAAATAGTTTTTCCAGTCCCCCCTTCCCCCACACTTTTAGTACTTGCGCTTTCGTTTGTTATTTATTATCCTTACTGTCTGTGCCTGTGTGATGAGAATTACTGGTTTTAGCCGATTCTCAATGGTCATTTGAACTTCATTGGTTTTAATGCATATGTGCGCATTTAAAATCTAAAACGAAGATATTTAAAGTTTAGTTGGAATTTAAATCCTTTGTTTACTTACTATAGAGGATTTTGTTCTGAATGAATTGAATTATTTATTCATGTGCTAAAATAATGACGAAAATTGTGGACGTCTACTGAAGCTATTTGCAAAAGAAAAGGGGAAAAAGAAAGAATGATTAAAATTTATAATTTTATAATTAATGTCTTTGCTTAAATGTGTTTCAGAGCCAGGAACGTAAATAACTTCTGAGAATTTTGTTCAGTAAAATATCAAAAAGGTAAATGTAACATGAAAATTTGCCACAGTAATGTATTAAATATCAAACAAATATTATTAAATGATTTTTTCAAAGTAAAAATCACATAAAATATGTAATTAAAGAAATAATTTACATAAGAAAATAAATGAGAATAATAAAAAAAAAGGATTTTCATCAGTATATTGATAATTTGTAATTAAGTACAACAAGTGTTATAGAAACACAAATGATTCATAATTGACAATCACCCTCACTTTTGAATACAATAGGGAGTATTTATAAGTACATACGGAATTTTCATGTATCACATATTTAATGCATACCTAAAAAGAAAGATACCATCGAAATAAATTTAAGAACACATCAGAATCCATTTCATTTATGGTTGAGTGTAATTTATGATTGAATATCTTTTTAATTACACAGCTTATTTTTCCAATCGCATTAAAAAATGTTTTTTAAAGAGAAAATGGCGCCAGACAAGATTTTGTTGGATAGTTTATATAAAGCTCATTATAAAGCTTTTCCACCATCATTCAGTGCAAAAATCAGGTTGATATTCATTAATTTCGATAAAGAAACGCAAATATTAAAAATGAGAAATTTAGTATAATTCACGTTTTAAAAAGTTCAGGCATGTATTCATAAAAAAAATATGCATTCCAAAAATTCTTTACAAATGCATCATTATTTTTTTAACTCTACTTTTCTTTACATCGATGTATTTAAGGAACGCATTAGTCTTAATATTTTTCAAAGAAATGATTGAATTGAAAATAAGCAATTAAGGTATTATTATACATGATTATTGAAAAAGGAGCATATTTAAAATATTTCTCATGAACGCCAATAGTTAGAAACAAATACGATACATCACTGGAAAGTTCAAAGTTTTATTCTTTGCATTTGGATAATACCGGTAAAAGATGCGCTGTTGTTTGCTTGTTACAATGAAACAATCATTGTAAAATGGCGATGCCTCAGAAAAAGGCGCTTTGTGTACTGCATTATACAGAGTGAATCCGTTGTTGCATTGCAGCTTGCATTTCGTTGTGAATTCAACAAAGAACTACTTAGTGATAAACAAATTTATAGTTGGTGCAATACATTCGTGGAAGACAATTGCATATGCAAAGGGAAAAGTACAGGTTGAGGGTATTCGAAATGCTTTCCAGAGTAACAATAGGAAATTCACAAGTAGATGCAGTAGAGAGCCAGAATTTTTCAATGAGCGCTGTGTGGTGCGTTTGAAACATGTCTGCTACTTTTCAAGATTAGAAAATTAAGTTGTCGCTACAGTGAGTTCAATAAGGCGGAATAAATTATTTAACGCCACGTGTAGAAAGAATTGGATTTCAGATTCTACGTTTTTGAATAACAATGGAAATCATGGTAGATGCAAAGAATAAAATTTTGGACTTTTCTGTATCTGATCGTATTGAGACATAATTTTTTAAATCTGCTTCTTTTTGAGTAATTCTGTTTAACTTCACCATCTAGTCTTACAAAAAAAGACTAAAATTAGTTCTTTGATATAAGAAAAAAAATGGATAAAAAATATGAATTTTTTTAATTGTTTCATCGCCGAAATATAAATTTATATTCAAATTATATTACTAAAATAGTATTATAAAATGTGTTGTTTAATAAAATGAATATTTGAAGAGCTTAGAGGAGAAAAAAAGTACATTTTAATGACATTTCTCAAAACGATATTCTAATTAAATATCTTTAAAATATCCCAGATGTCTTAATTTTTGAAGAAATTAAATAAAAACTGATGATAAACATTGTGGTTGAATATTAAAAGACAGCAGGGTATGTGCATTTTATGTTTTGAGCTTCTGTTAGGTAGTTAAAAGTCAATTTTAGTTCAGAAAAACAAAATTATGAAAAATCAGTGCATGCGCATAAAATTTCTAAGAATTAACATTTGACTGGAATTACAAAATCTTAGTTTTGTTCCGAATAAATTTATAAAGGAAAATAAGTAAACAGCAATAGAAAAATTAAAATTGAAGTCGTCTGGAATATTTTGAATATTTCATAATTTATATATCATTTTGTATTTTAAAAAAATAATATATCACGTAATAGCTGACGTATTTATATTTTAAACATATGCATAAAAATTCATAACTCTTAGTGAATAATTCACAGTAGTGCATAGTCGAGTCAACGTCCCCTTAACAACAATTTAGTTCTGAATTTTAGCAGGTAATTTAAGACTTTAGAGTCTGTTTAGTAAGGAGTTTAAAGTTTTCATATTTTTTTTTTTTGTAATTAAAGTTGTGAAATTTGCATACTTTGTTGTAACAAAATGATTTAGAAAGACACTTCAGAGCATCCCAATAGTCAATTTGATTTTTTCAAGTGTAATGTAATGTTAGACATTAAAAACTTCTGCAGAGTAATGCATTCATCTCTGTATGGAAGTTCTTTAATCATCAGGCTTTGGAATATGTAATAGTTTAAGCTTTCACAGTTAATAGAATATCTTATAAAAATGTAATTATAAAGAGTTACTACTGACTAGAATCAGCGATAGCGGAATTGAATGATGATAGAAAAGTTATCCTAGTTGCATTTGATGCAAATTTTTCCTAAAAAATCTATAGTGTGCAGGAAACAATATAACTTCACGATCCCTTTATGAAGAGCCTTTTAAATGAACTGTGATTTTTTTCCTAATAGTAAAATACATAATTCATGTTTTTACTTACTTTTATGTAGGGAAAATTACAATTTTTGAACAAGCTTAATGTGAACTAAAATATTTATCAATAAGGTTATTCCTGCGTTGGTGGTCATCTATGAACATCTTTCAGACAATTTGGCATAGCCAAAAATTTACTTATAATAAATGATTTGCAGTTGTGCAAGAGCAATTTTTAAATTTTCTTTAGTCACAGAAGTGATTGAAATGTACTTTAAAAAGAGGAAAAATATCTCGAAGCATAATAAAATGGTAATTCATATAATCGAGTATATAAGTTAAATAACAAAGAAGCAAAAGGATTTTTTCCTCCTTATTTAAAATAATTCTTTTTTTAAGATAATGAATATTCACAGCACAACTGAGTTATCCGTGTTAATTACATATTATACACTTTTTGTCAATGTAGTATATAGTTAATAAATATTTAATAAAATGCATTTTCTGCTAGTGTTCTGTTAGCAAAAGGAAGTTTTTCCATGAAATAATCACAAATATATTTACCCTTTTAAAAAGGAGGAGAAATTCCACCTGAAGCCAACTCAAATATAGATATGAGAAGATGACGAAAGGAGAATATGTCCTCTCTTCCTTGGAGGTTACAAAAATGGTGGCGATTGTGTTGGCCTTTTCCGATATCTCTTATGGGAGAGGTTGAAGCATGGGCAAGTGATTTCCATTTGTAACTGACTATTGTATCCGTGCTTTTAACCTGACTACCTGATCATTCAATCACTCTACATGTCGAAGGTGGCTGGGAATTGATCATTCAGTCACACTATATGTTTGTTTTTTTTGACAATGAAAGGTAAAATATTTCAATAAGAGTCATTTGAAAATAAAGACCCCGAGTTATGCCTTTCAGCGATGTTCGTTATAACGAGATCGAGAAATCAAAGTACACATAAATAGGATGGATGAAGTGTAATTAGCTCAACAGATTTATATTATTTCGTCTAAAAATTGTCATCAGGCGTCACTTGGCAGCATTATTGTAGTCAATTATATTTTAAAAACGTAACTTAATTTTATCGATATAAATGCAGTCTAACTTGCCTTAAGTTTTATATCTTAAATTTTAAGGCTTTTTAATAGTCAGTATTCTAAGCAAACACAAGCAAATATTAGTAAACTTTTTCTGTAATCCAGATATATTGATCTAATGTAAAATCTAGACTAGGCACTTTAAAATTTCTTATAAAACATTTCTACGTTAATTAGCACTTTTTATTTTGATGCTTTACTTTTTTTTTAACACAGAGGTTTGCAATACTTTGAGAAAATGTATTTTAACTACCTGTGATTTAAATATATTTCTGTAAAGTTAGCTAACAGGAATCTTTTCAAAAATAATTTTATTTCTTAAGTATAATTATTGAACTTCGATTTAAAAATGTAGTGTTAAAAAATGTTATTAAAGTAAATATTTTTAAAGTTATAAAATAAAAAAAAACACTTGTTAATTTTTTTTATTTCTAGGACATACTTTAGAAGATCGACGAAGTTTGAATACTTGCATTAACAATAGTTATTAATCGGACAGAACGGTAGAAACATTTGGGCTATACTTTAGCATATATTTTTCACAGTGTAAGTGCAAAAATTTAAATAAATTACTTGTCACGTTGTGCATTTATCAAAAGATATATAGGCACTGAATAAGACCAAAATATGGCATTTGCAGTTGTGTAAATTGTCATAAAAACAGTTGTGTCTAAAAATTAAGATCGGCATAAACAGACTTTTGATACAAAACATGTAACTTCAGCAAAAACGGCATTATAGCGGCAGAAATGTACAAAATAAAGGAATCAAATTAAAAATAAAGCTTTTCGTACAAAATTTAAACATTCCGCTGTTTTCATGGAACACATATAATGTAGCGAAAAAGACAAACATTTCAACAGTCTCATTTCATCCACATGCGGTACGTAAATATTGACAAATGTGATGGCATATCGAAGTTTGAGTTGATTAGCATCACGATTAGATTATCACAGTCATAAGGCATAATGTCTCTACTTCGTCAGAACTGTACTAGCAATAACTTTTTAGTGCCTTAACAAATAAAACACTTCAATGCTATTTTAACTGTTTTTTGCATTAAAATGAACAAGCAAGTCTGAAGATACAAGATTGCTCAAGATGCTAGTCTAAAAACATTTGTCCTGTGAATATAGACTAAATTTTTTCCTCCTCTATCTTATTTTTATTATATTTAATATCTGTCAGATTTCTTCATAGCTGCATTAAAGTAGACAGCTGTTACAGTAACGCGTTATAAATCAACTATAAATAATGTTGCAAATCTTCTGTCTTAGTTTCAGATAAGTACTTTGTGTTTTCTCTAATGCTACGGCAGATCTGACATATTTCATGTGAAGAAGCTTCTTGAGGAACTTAATACGGACGTAACGTTTAGACACCAGATTTATATCTACTATTAACATAAAATATTTTAAAACCAAAAAAAGCAACGAATTTTCGTTTCTCCCTCTGGAATCGGAGGATCATTTAACTGTCTCAACCTTTACCCCATTTTCTTTTGTGTGAGTGACAATAGTGTCTATTTTATCCAGATCCCTTTCCTCACTTTTTGGAGGGGAAGACTGCGCCGATTTTGAGCCTCTTCGAGATTTAACTGAACTTCCCCTTCTGCGACTATCCGGGGTATCAGATTTTTCACTTAAAATGTCCTCTTCCATCAATATATTGGCGTCAAGTCCTATTGTTGTTCCAATACGAAGTTTTGCCATTTCAAAGGTAGCAGATAATTTTTCTTGAACAACATTAATGCACATAGATGTAAGAGCTAGACCAAAAAGTAAATATATAAAGGTTGCCATCATGTACATCTGGTGCTTAGGGACATAATCTCCGAAACCTATGGTACTCATGGATATGAAGACGAAATAAAAGGATTCAAAAAAAGTCCAAGGCTCCCAGAGAGTGAATATAAAAGCTCCCATCATCATGTAAGTAAGCAGAAGAAGAATTGCTAATGAAACAGGCAAATTGAATTCGTCATCAACGTCTTCATCGGTTGGTTGGATAACCAAATCTTTCACTCCTTTTTCACCTACTTTTTCTTCCGTTTTCTTCTTTTCGTCCTTCGGTGATTTTTCACTAGATTTGCTTTCATTGTCCGAAAGTTTACCTCCGTCGGATTCAATGTCTTTTTCTGGAGGAGGCTCTTCAATTTTCTTTGCTCGTCCTTGATACGGATATGGCATTTTATTCCAAGCCACAGACATATACTGTAAGGAAAAAAAAATCATAATATTGATATTAATTTTGCTTACCAAATAATTAAGTTTATAGCATATGTATAAGACACAGGAAATATATTTTGATATAAGAATTATTTAATTTATGTTTGAGAACAAAATTTCTTTGCGATAATTTTCATTATTTTTAAAATGTAACAATTTTAGATAGCCATATGTTAAATTGGTACATGCATACCATGTACCATGCATGCATGCATTGGTACATTGGTACATGTTAAATGTACATGTACTTTAGTTATGCTTATAACTAAAAGGGATAAAATTCTGGATTACTAAAAATATAGACAAAATAATTAGAGAAAAAAATTATGCTTTAATTCTGAGCACTGGTATGGAAAATGCTCCTCTCCCTATATTTTTTTTTTCAGCAAAATCTATTAAAGATCACTTTTTTCATTGAAAATTCATATAACTTTGAATTTAAATTTTATAATTTCTAGAGAATGTCTTTTTTTTATTTGTTTACAAGTAAAATAATTGCTGAGAAAACAAACATTAGATTCGTTAAGGAAATTGAAAATCTGCAAACCTAAACAGGATCAAACCCTAAATAACTAGGATACTCTATTCTAGTTATGCTTATAACTAAAAGGGATAAAATATGAATAGGGTTTCATTGAATTTTTTACTTGTATTTGTGTAAATACTTCATATAGAAAATAGTATATTTAGGATAAAGTTCAAGCTACGTTTCTTTTTACGTGTTACATTGTTTTTAAAACTTTTTTTAAAAGTAATGTATGTTAATTTATATACGATATAGTATTTTTGTATCATAAAATATAAAACGTTGCTTTTCTTTCCCCTATGGTTAATATTAAATTCCAACATCATTCTATCTTCATTTTCAACATAATGATATTTTTTGAAATAAGGTTAATAATTAAAATCTTCCGAGTGATTATAGTTCTGAATCTAAAATTAGCTTCAACTTAAATTTTCTGACAACTTTTATCAACAGTATTTCCGTTATTATGAAAAGTGGTGAGAGGTGAGCGATTATATTTTGCAGACAGTCATTCAAACTGGTCAGTTATCTGGTAGGCTAAGAGTACCCATCTCTGCCGAATCTTCTTACATTCCTTATTTGCCTTACAAATTCGTGATAATCATATCATTTTGGCAAATTTTGGTATTTGATGTTTACAGCTTTCCAAAAAGTAAAGTAAAATATAATTTTATTAAAAGCATGTAACATCATTTTATACTTCAATGTGAAACTCAAAGCAATCTTGTTTTTCGATATTTTTTTCCAATGGCAATTAAATTATATTTTGTGTTTTATTCTCTTTAATATATTCATAAATATTTATTTTTTAAAAGGATTAATATAAGTGAAGTGTGCAATTTTAATAGAGTTTCAAATATTTCTATTTCGGATTGAATCGAAATGAAGGATAAATATTCAGACTCCCAACAAGCTTTGAAAATCAGATCTGTGCAAAATATTATTACGTTAAAAAAAATGTTCGGGAATTATTTTTTACGGAAGAATGAGTACAGATAAAAACTGTTGATTTGGTATTTCCTTCGAAATAACAATCCTGTACGACTATATTATCGTTCATACAAAGTTGCAAATGTGGATTACAAACCTCCTTCTGCCACAACTTTCGTTGCCTTCATGACTACTCGGAACGTGAGGATCCCTAAAGGAATAAGCACCTAAAGCAAATCCATCATCCGAGGAAAGTCACATGGGGAAGAGATCAAGAGAGTGAACTGTGAAAATTACAGTGTGATATTTTGACAAGAAATTTGCTATCTCGGCCATATCAATGCAACAAATCTCGGCAACGGTTTTGCCATAGGCAGTTTCCAGAATTTGTTTGACAATGGTAATTTGCTCAGCTGTTTCTGAACCGAAGGCATTTAAACTCTAGTTCGATTCATTGTTTCCTCACCATTTGAAAATCACCATTTGGGAGAAAGATTATCTTAGCAATACGTCACCATTTGGGAGAAAGATTATCATAGCAATACGCAAAATTTGAAGAGTTTGAGCACTCGAACGTTTTTCGAAATTCAACATCTACTATCGACGGGAAGGTTTAAATTCATGTACTCACACGCTTCGAACTTCACAAAGACAATTCTGACAAGTCAGCCTAATGAGACATATCGTTTGTTTACTGGAAAATTACATAATTACCATTTGAAAAATATTTAAAAAGTTCCGGAACTTTTTGAATGTAGTACAGTTTATTGCAATTCTTGAGGAAGGAGCAGCATGCCTATGCGATTAAATAATCGACGACGATGTTCTTATTATCAAGTTATTGTTTCTAGAATTTGTGAAAAGATTTATATGTCAGGTAAAGGCTTTAAAATCTGAAAAAAAATGGTGTGCATAATAATCTGCTATGAGACTCTACTTTGTTAAAATGGAAGCTAATCTTACTTTCTGGTCTCGGTTAATGTAAAATCGTGTTTCAAGTTTCCATATTATTGATACTGCTATAATATTTCACAAATTAACGTCTCAGTTCTTTACAAAATAACTTGTGTTTATTATTAGCAAGCGCTGAATATAAATTGGAATTATCTCTTAATTTTTTTTACAAGAAAAAAGATATTAGTCGATATTGGAAGTTTATGTTTATAAATAAAATTGTACATTGACAGTAGCAGCATACTTAATGTTTCAAATGCAACATACTTAAGCAAAATATCCCATAAAATATATCGGCATCCTGAACGAGTTCAGTAGTTTCAGACTTCACGTAGTTTCTCAGATACAAAGTAAAATAAAATATTTTAGAATGGTAAAAAAAAAAGTACTAAATGACGATAAAAATTAAAACCTGAAGGGAACACAAAAATTACCAAGCAGGATTAAAACACTTTTGAAATGACAATAAAAGAATTACAAAGGAAATCGAGGGGAAATTTTATGAATACAGAAACAAATACAGAAAGGCATCAAAATCGTAAAATGTCAATTTAGAGAACTTATATGAATATAATATTTTTTGTATTATATATATCATTTCTATAATTTTTAATAAACCAGAGGTACAATTAATTTAAGTGTGGATAGCTCATACTGACCCTCAAATAGTTCCCGACTTATTACAAAACAGAAAACGATCTTTTTGTGATCTAACATTTTCTGTGAGAAGTGGATTACTCTTGAAACAAGGTTGCAATGGCATAAATTTGTTGTTGGCCCAACTCTGTGATACGTCTATTAGATTTTGGAAACGAAAGGAACTGTAGGAACGAAGTGTTGGTCTTTAAACTGATCTGTGTGGAAAACAGTCACTGGTAATATTGTAAAGGAACTGTGAAGAATGGTTATTTAGTCTTTTAAAAAGCCTTCTTAACCTCCTTGCTGTGGTCTTTTAAAACCTATCCGTCTCAGAATTTGATCGTCAGAACTTTTGAAAAGTGATATACTTTTTATGTTACTGAGAAACAGATACTTTCCTTTCTGTGTATGTATGTATTTTAGATTATTTCATCTTCCTACCTTTATTTCTTAAACTAGGCTAAGATAATTCTTTACAGCCATGTTATATAGGAGATTCATAAGTTTTTACGACACGGTTTTGAGGCATTAAACATTTCTAAATTGAAATTCTAAAAACATTCAATTGCTTTGTATATTTCAAATAATTGACATATTCAGTATAAGAGAAAAACTGAATACTATTTGACAGAATTATTTCTGTGGTGAACGAAGAGCATAGTGCTTAGATCTAAAATCGTTTTCTGATTTAAATGAAGTCATTTGAGAGCTGCAACAGCGATTCCTTGCTACAAAGTCGTAAGATATACTTGTAAAGTTTTATTACACTCGACTTTCTCGCATATTTCTTGAATATAGTGCGTTTAAATCTGAACTCCATCGCATAGTGAAGATAAATGAGCATGCATTTTGGCACTGTCCACTTCCAATTGAACGATGGGCCAAAATTTGGCACATTTCAATTTGGAGTAAAAGTCCAACAATAAAATTAATATCAATAATGAATTTTAAATTATTAACATGAATTAGCATTTTTAATTTTAAAACGCAAAACACTGTCTAGTGCTGCACTGTAAAATTATCGCATTCACATACACACAAATAATCAGACTGACAGCCCAACTATCTGAGGGTGGAGCGAGTCCAAATTTTGATAAATGTCTACAGTATTGACGATGAAGCCGAATGACAAATTTGTTACGCTTGTCTAATTTAAATTTGTCTAACTTTTTGCGTTTTTGAATTATGTATTCTGACGATCAGACTTCCTGATGACATATTTCATCTACAATTTGATAGAAATTTACAATTATAGAGTAAAGAGGAAATATCAAGTTTCATCTTCGTTTCTCGTTACGTTTTTGAATTGTTGTGGCCAAGGTATGACTCTAAATCGATTTTTTCCGACTTGATATGTTCTAAAACGTACAGTTTCGTCGAAACCTCGAGGCCGAATTCTTTGAGAATTAAAATATTTTCACTTTGTACAGTTCGTAAACGAGGAATAAAAATGTTGAACTAAACGAAAGTGAATATTAATACAATATTTAATCTTAGCCTTTTAATAGAGTAATTAACTTATATTCGATTCGTTTGGCATTGAAATATTTCCTCATAACTGTTTAGCAGGTTCAGTAGTAAAGAAAGTGTAGTTTTAAGAACGTTAAATTAAATATTAACATTTAAAACTTAATATTTCCGTCTTCTGCTTAGGAAATGCTGTCTTGATGTCGTTCTTTTGATCGTTGTGATTATTTTTTACAATAAAATTGAATACTTTATAGAAATGGTTTTTCGTATTGCAATGCACACATTAAATTCATGTACCGAAATCAGACTTTAAAACATTTGCCTTACAAATTTTCGTTACAAGATAAATAATTCCAGTAATAATTAAGTAAGATGAAGATTTCTTTTTCAATTGGAATAATAATAATCATAGCAAATATTGTGATTATAATATTATAATTATTATATTATTTCAGTGAAAATCTAAAACACATTGAAAGCTAGCTTACTTGAATTGGAACAGCTGTTGCTCTCCTGCCTATTTTTCTTGCTTTTCGGAACTTCCCGGTGCGGCAAAACAGTTTGATATAAAAAAACACTGCCTTGATCCATCGGGTGAAAAGTTTACCTAGATCAGCAAGGACCATAAGAAGAAATGGAATACCAATGAAAGCATACACGATTGTTATTGCCTGTCCCGCTACAGTAGCCGGAGCAATGTGTCCATAACCTAAAAGAAAATAGTTTGATCAGTTCAATTCTAGAGAAAGAGGGATATTTTTTAAAAAAATTCTTCGAAAATTTATAAACTTATATATTGTTTATTACAGAGGCTGTAGTAAAATCCTTCATAACCCGCACTAAATTAACCGCCAGTATAAAAATAGCGACGCTTTAGAACATATAAACCGAAATCCGAAGACAATGAAATTTAAAAAAATAGTGGATTAGAGGAGAGTAGGTATAATCTTGAGTCGATGCAGACTATTTCGCCTCCTTCATATTCTTTTTGATGACGGTGAAATATTTTTAACATGTAAAGAGTGTTCTAAAATTAACGGAAGATTTGAATTTTCCACCATTCGTGCAGTAAAGTGTTGGCAACTCTATAAAAATACCATTTGACAGTTGATAGCTTTGGGTTAAAAATGGAGCGTTATACGATAGAACAACGCGTTAACGCAATATCCGAATTAAATAAAAAACATTTTTTTCTTTAAATTGCTATATTTTTATTGAATCGTATAGTACACAGGATGGTGTTATGTATGGAATAACATAGTGCAAATAGCCTCCATGGATTTGCTGGCCCATACGCAATCTTTTGTCGAAATATTTCGTGGCCCTTTTGCTTAAATGTGGCTGAATTTTGTGGATGCAGCGTTTAATTTCCTCTTTCAAAGCATGCGCGCTTTATGGGCTTATTGGCATGCACCTTTGCTTTCAAATAACCCAATAAAAAGACATCCAATGGTATTAAATCACACGATCTAGGGAACTAATTCTCAAATCTTCGAACTGTGACCGCCAGACTTATTATTTTTGAAATGTTGTTCAACAATGAAGACATTGTTCTATCGTGTAACGCTCCATTTTTACTCACCCTAAATTATCAGCTATCAAAGGTTTTTTTTTTTTTTTTAAATAGGGTTGCCAACACTTTACTGCATAAATGGTGGCAAATTCAAATCTTGCGTTACTTTTGGGACATCCTTTATTAAAAAAGGAAACAGATGATGTGGAGGGAGATGAAAGGCAGGAAAGTTGTGTGAAAGGAAGCAGACGAAGGTACGTAGCTTTTCATAAAATTTGTCGCGTGATGTCCATCTGTGTTAATAAATGATGCTATGAAGCTTTACTTTGTACTCAATGGATTTTTAAAATGTTGTTTTATTTTGCTTTCTGAAATCTAAAACTATGTGTATGAATTTTAAATAATCTGTACGATATTCGATATATTTAGTTTTGGATAGATATATCGAAAAACACATGCTACATATGACAACACAAATATGAGCAGGAAATTTCCAGAAGCACATATTCAGTTACTCAGAAAAATTTATCCGGCATCGATGAGATCCCATTGTTGTCATCTAAGAGATTTTACGATACGCTTTTGGATAAAAACTATGCATGAGAGAAAAGTTTGATAAATTATTTATTAATTAATCCACAACATTTTGATTAATTATCTATAAATTATTCATTGATGAAGCAGCTTTGAAAAAAAATGAGATTAGGCCTTAAAAGAAGAAACAATTAAATTTTGCTCGCTGTTTCATTCAGTAAAAAGCAAATACAAATGCACATTTTGTGCATGTGAGTAAAATGGGCGAATAAGTTTTTTCTGGGATAAGTTGTTTTCGATAAGAAGCATGCCTTGACCTAAGCGAAAGCAGGGTTGCAATTTTATGGCAATGTCAAATGAATTTAGATTCGTGCATGAAATATTAATTTATTAAAGCTTGAGTTATTTTTTAATTTTGCCACAGTTATTTTGAAATGTTTTTATGTTTCTCTTCTTTTGAAAAAATTTTCTAACAAGAGGTTTGTACGAAAGTTATTACTTATCCGTTAATTTGTAGTATCCCCGCCAGTTTGTCCATTAGATTATGGAATGATTATGTTTTTATTTCTTATCGGCAGGAATATGAAGCACACAAGGTGTTAAACTTATGAGAGGTCACGCAATACTGTAAATCGATCCATTTCTAGAAAGGGAATCTTTCAGATGGAGCACTTCCAGTGGATTTTTTAAAGACAAGAGATAACATGCCTCAGCATTACAATTACTCATTTGATTCAAAAATGATATCAGAAATACTTCGCTGATTAAGTTTTTTCAGTAGATGACATTTACTTGTTTCATGACAGATTCGAAGAATTTCAGTTTATAGATCCAAGCGTTGTAATGATTTATCCTGTAATGAAGTTCTACAATTGAAAAGATATACCTATCATTCATTCAGTTATAAAAATTATAACTGCCAGTTCTTCAATTTTTTGAAAATTACATCAATCAAGACACTAACTTCTTCAAAAATTATAAATGATTGCTCGGAAAAGAATGATAAAATGTCTAATTTAATTTAAATATTCAACCCACTAGCATTATCTAACTGACACTCGACAGGCTAAATTGCACCTACTGTCCAATGATTTTAGGAGAATATTGTTGTCATCAAAATATCTTTTGCGTTACTTGAATGCAATTATTTTTTAGAGATATATAACACCTTTTGTAGCAATAGGAAGTACCACTTTAATTTTAGGATTAACCAATTCATTTCATAGAATTTGTCTTTTTTTTGTGATTCTTTTCTCTCACTACGACCAAAAGAAGAAAGGACGGAAAAAGCATGATTTTTTTTTTTTTTTTTACCGTTTTGCTATATATATTTTTAAATTTCATTTCTATGTTGTTTCATCATGTATCCGTATGACGAAGCTTCTCACAGCTTCCTATATACTGAGAATTATATTTACTTAAGGTACGTAACTACGTTCGGGATGAATTTTTTGAAAAGCGCTCGAAAATAGTTATATTTTTAAATATTTGGATGAAAAAGATTGAAAAAATATCTATGAAATCAAAATATAACTGTTAAGTGGCAATTAAAAAAAAATGAGAAAAAGGACACTTTTTTGGACTAAAAAGAGGGTACAAAACAAAAGTCTTCTAGTTTAGAGGTTAATCAAATTATTTGTTTAAACCTTTACAGAAAGCTTAAGAAATATATTATCTAGTTCCTGAACTAAAAGATAAGCTGTATTTTTATTCATTCTTTAAATATTGGGGTTTAAATGATAAATACGAAATTTACAACTTTTTTTTTCCCATTGTGAAATATTAAAAACAACTATAAAATATTTCTAAATGATTAGATTACTTATTCTCTAATTCAGGAACTGCAGAACATTTTGAGAAATTATTACACCAAATTTGAACATAAACTTTTCATTAGATTTTAATTTATGAAGTTTTTCGTAAGAAAATTCTGTATTTAAGAAATATTCTATATTTAAGAAAATAGTATTTAAAGATGCAAAATACCATTAAAACGAATGCAAATGCAAATATAAAAATCAGTGCAACTTCCCAAAAAATAGACTTGGAAACAAAGTTCTGATGTATTTATCAAGAAACCTGTTTAAACGTTAAAAATATTTAATAGAAATTTTTTCATAATTTCGCAAGAAATCGACATTTTAATGTAGACACCTACCTTAAAAAATTGCATAAATTAATAAGAATAAGATTTAATCATATAATTGAAAAATTTTTGTAAGTTGATTTTCGAAATTTGAATTTATGAGTCGCAAAAGATAGGCTAGAGGGCAGAGCATAACGCCGTAACAGGGAGACAGAAGATTTTTTCCCCCTATAAAACACAAAACATTTTCAAAATTTGATGCAGTATTTTCCTGATCATTATCCAAGTCATAAAATCAGTTTTTCTTTAAACACAAATTGTTCATTAATGACTTGAGAAAGGTTTTTAGAGAAAAATTCAGTTTTATTTACATTCAGAGAACAGAAAACTAGAATAACACGTGTCAATAAGGCTTGTTGACATGTGATGACTGAAAAAAAAATTCTACCCACGTTGCAATTCAATTACAACTGGAGACTATTTTTGATTCCACACGATTATATCTCATTCTGAGTCTGCCAAATGTTAATGTGAAGATAATTGTGTCAAACTACTTAGTAGTACTGATTAAGTCTCAATAAAAATATTTTTGGCAGTGCTGCTAGTCAGGTGATAAAAATATACATAGTAGATGACAAAGATAATTCGCTTTCTTTCATGAAGTATGTTTTTAACATTTTTTTTTCACTCCAAAAGCATTTTGACATTTTAGAAAAACACACCGATTTAGCTTTTTATATAAGACATGAATATTGAAAACACTGATAACATTTTTTATATACGAATGAGATGCATTTAGCGTATACTTTTGTATATTAAGCCAGTTTCAGTGAAAATATTAAGGCAAAAATTTATTTATTTTAATTTTTTTTGCTGTGAGATTTTTCATAAGATTTTGAAGATTATTAATTAGGAAAGGGAAAGTTAACGTTAATGTTATTTCAAATACTTTTTAACATTAAGTCATGAGCAGATCGAAGTATTAACTTATTCTTCTATGGTTCTTCTAATATTGTCCTATGCCATCTCCATATTGTTTTCATCTGTTGCAACAGAGAAGAAAGGTAATTAATATTTATCCGACTTCTTACTATTAACAATGCAAATA
The DNA here is from genome assembly GCA_026543865.1 of Argiope aurantia. NCBI lineage: Eukaryota > Metazoa > Arthropoda > Arachnida > Araneae > Araneidae > Argiope > Argiope aurantia. The sequence goes on along the minus strand of JAPMOR010015796.1, from coordinate 132,516 downwards.
TCTATTTATAAAAATATATTATACTATTTTTAATTCAATTTCTCTAACTAGATATCATTTCTTATTTAAGTTTATCAACTTTTTTTTTTTTATGATATGGCGATTTACAGGAACAAACGAAACTAAACGTAGATCTCCCCCATAATCAAAGGTTCGATGGAAGAATATCTTATTTCTTTTTTAAAACAGTGCTGCATTAATTATGTTTCGTCTTCCAAACACTTCTGTGCTTAGATGGCAAAACATTACCATTCACTGTTCCTCTGACAGAGTTTTTCGTATTCCAGAGTCTATTCATTAATATTTCGAAGGTACAATGTCGCAAGTTACACTGGTAATGCTTTAGCTCATATAAAATAACTTAAATTATTTTTCTTGACATCTCGAATCTTAAAATTGTTAAAAGTTTTAAATTAATAAATTTTTATCAAATAGAATTGACTGATAACATTTTTCCGTATGTTTAAGAATTAGTTATTCTCTTTTGCTAATTAACTAAACATGGGTATGTATTCCAAATATTATTGTTTATAAAGAGTGGTTTAGAATTTATAGGCAAACTAAGAAATGTCGGATTATACTACAAAAATTTTTTATGTACAGGAATGTATAAAAAGCATATTATAATAATTACTCAAAACTGCATCCAACAATATTTGATACATACGGAAAGCGTTTGTGAAGCTTTTGCTGATATATTTTCGGATGGCTCCGTTTAGGACTTCATTCCTCAAATATTCGTTAGGACTGCATATTTGCAAAAATTATCTGGTATCTTTAAAACTATTATTGGTGATATACATTTCAACAATGCTGTGGGCAAACAAGTCGTGCTTCCGCTCGTTTCTACTTCTTGTGTTTGGATCTGAAGGGGTCAGTTGCGTCCTTAAATTCATGTGCAAAAAATGTTTGTTGCGACATTTTTCAAAGTTTTGCTTATAGGTCTCAATCATTTTGGATATTAATAGTTGCCTTTCTAACTGTAAAATGTCAATAAATTTCATTACTTCAACCATAAAGATTTATATCGATATTTTGACTGTGATGATTCATTCCTACACCAAAATTTTAAAACGAATTGCAATTCAGTCTTTTTATAGCATGTGCGAAGCATTTGTCTTAAATCTTTTTAGAAAGGAATTCCAGGATTCCCGTCATGTTCAATTGTTTGGGATATTTGCATACCGTGTGAAACCAGTTATTTGACTAGAAGCCAGGACAAACAAATCTTCCCCACTGATTAATTGGTTCGCATCGAAATTAGTAGGCGCATATGTTAGCGATAAAATTGATTTGTACTACAGATTCTCTTTCTGTCTCAATTGGCTTTGGATGACATTTTAAGATTTCTTTCACGCATATTTGGTAGAGTTATTTGCATGCCATGTAACATTAGTTATTTGATAAAAAGCCAGGATAAAATAATTCTGACTCACTAATTCATTTGCTTAGCTTCAAGATTAGCATAATATAAATGTTTTGGCTTTCCAGTGAATTTAATTCTGTCTGGTATTTCTCTGCATCATGAGTTTTATTTTAATCAGGACACAAAAAGATTTCTGCGAGCTATTTAAACAGGACAACAGCTTTTGTTAACAAAATATATAATTAAAAATTGATTTTTTGAATTCATGAGATGAAATATATTTGTGCATTGCGTACGAATTGTTTTATGCTCAGTTTTATAGATAAAAGAAACTCGTTTAAAAAAATTTCTGAAATTAAAAAAATATATTAGAAAATTTTAATTTGGATACATTTAAAACACTTTACAGTAGAATCTTAATCCAGTTTTCAATAAACGAGGACACTGAAATTAGTCATAGCTGATATTAATTAAAGATTGTTTTTAATTGAAATTACCAGTTTTTACAATTTTGTTTCCTAATTTTGGTTATTTGAAAGATGAAGTCTAAGATACGCAAGAATGGTTGTACTTACCGTCATCGAACTTAGTGGAGATATTTAAAATAACGAGGGACTCCACCAAAAACTAGCCCTTTGAGTTCGGTTCCATATTATTATATTTTTAAAGGGGTTGTTGTTGTTGTTTATAATGGCACTTGCCATGGACAAGCTCGCTGAAGAAGTCAGCGATTTTAAGCCAAGGGAGCGTCTCTTGTTTTAATAGCGCCAACTAGGGCTAAGAGTACGTCTTAGCTACTCACGCATCACATTCGCTTGCAGTACCCCTTTTTACAGGGGGGCACATTTACACATCTCACAGATAGAACAGATGAAGAACAACCATGCCTGAACCGGGACTCGAACCCAGGATATCCAGATAACGGGGAAGAAACGTTACCCCTATGCCAGGACGCCGGCATATTTTTAAAGGGTAAATGGATAAAATAATTTTCCTTTTTTTTCTGTAGGTGAATGAAAAAAAGTAATGAAAGGTGTATATTTTGCCATCGTTTGAGGCTTATTATCGATATTCATCATACGTAAACCTGCTTATTCATATTTGTACAATTGAACATACGGACATTTTCCTTCTTGAGGTAAATCCAAAATAAAATGTCATCATCACTACGGATGGCATCTTGTTTTAATTACTACTACTAAATAATATCAGTTCAACAGAGTGTTAACTATTTTTTTAATTTTTTTGTATTTTATTGGAGATAAAATGAAATAATAATCACGCCTTTTCATTTTTGGAATTAATTGTTTTCATATAATTAACCTTTAATTTCTACACCAGAGAAGAGTAAGGTATGGCCCATGGGCCAGGTACAGCCTGCTTAGAGGTTCCATCCAACCCACTGCAGAATTTAATATAGTATAGAAAGATTTATAGCTTCTAAAGATGCTATATTTAAAGCAAGGTATAGTTTTAGAAGTCCAGTCACAGCTCCGTTCATTACATTAGTGTCAATGAATTTTTAAAATATTTTTTGAATCCTTATTTAACCATTATTATAAGTTATACTGGAAGCAAAAACCAATTTTTTTTCCTGTTTTGGACTACACCTTAAATAGCTCATTCATCCCTCAAGTGGATAAGTCGTATCATGATTTGGTTTGGTTTAGGCACAAAAGCTATTTTTGGTCATGCTGTGCCAAACGCAAGATTTGAGGATACTCATTCTGTACTATGTCAAGAATGTCATTTTTTTCTGTACGGAAAAGTACGACTAAAGGAAATATTGAGCTGGATTCTACCCATGCCAATTACCATTATGAAATTATTAGACGAGTAAAAATTTGGTGAATGCTTTTTTCTCTCCAAACTAGCTCTAATCTAGACACCTGATAAGATCGACTTGCAGATTCGGTAAAAAATCTATGTCAGTGCAAATTTTTATATTTTCATATTCAAAGGTATGGAAGGTACTGAAATATACTATAACATGAATCCTATGTTTTGATTTAAGTGTCATTTTAATTAAACTAATTAACATTTTATCGCATATTGTATTATATACAAATAATAAATTATCATTTTTATATCCCCATTAATTTATATCAGATACATCATTTTAACATTAATGGCGCCTGAAGTATGATATTTTTACTCCTCAGTTGTCATCAGGGGCTTAGCAAGAGTAATTGGTGTCGATGGTATCGTATCTTTTCGCACCTTCATCTATTTGAGTTAAAAAAATGATTAGCGTACATTCATGTTTTGTCACCAAGGGACCTTCATCGGGATTGACCGATGGTTTTTTATTTCATCCCCCCCCCCTCTCGTCCTCTTCATGACACGAGAGATTAAAGTACTAAAGAATAAATGCATGTATGAAAGAAAATGAAGGTTCTATTTGATTCACGCAGGGTTTGTGACTCCAAACGGAAATCAATAAAATTCTAGAGAGGAGAACAGAGACAAATTTATTATGTAAATGAATTGGTTTTATTAATGAATACACATTCATAGATAAACGTATCTACTGTTACTGTTGTACCCTCAGAAGCGAAATGTGTGGAAGCATCGACATATACAGTCTTTCCAATATTTTAAAAATACTTTTCAAGCTACTATAAATTTAACATGTTGCAATTTTTTAGTGTTCATAACTAGTGCGTAAGTTCTCAAACATATATTAATTAGCTGGATATCAAGATCTTTCATCTTCAAAATAAGCTGACTAAATATTTTGGTTTTTAAAAAGATATTTTATGTTTTAAAGTTTGGAAGATTAAAGTGAAAGGAATTTAGGAAAGGAAAAAACCCTTTTTCAAACTTTTCATAAATGCCTATCGGCTTATGAAATGAATATATATATTTCATATTTTTTATTCTTTTCAAATGAATGGAAATAGTTGTTCATAAATTAATAAAATGATTAATTAATATTTTTTATAGCTTTTTTTATTAAAATGGTTTCGTATAGCATATCTAAAGTGTGATCCATGACCAATGTATTCATTCATAAAACTGATTTAACTTTTCCTATCCCTCGTTAAATTTTGCAAATTTAAATTAATTGACGCTTAAAAATCCACATTTAATCAAAAAATATTGTTCGGCAAATTTCTCTTCTCAAAATGAGTCTCTTGTATGATAGCTCAACGGTTGTTATATTCTTCAAATATATTTGCATGATAAGATGCTTATCTCTGAACGTGTTCCCCTTGTAGTACCTCACTAAAACTTACAAATTTTATATTATCTAAAATTATCCCTTCCCATGAAGTAGTTTAAAGAGCGGGGAAAAAAAATAGTTCCAACAACAGATTAAAATTTGGCTTGCGTCACAACGCTTTCTCCTGCGATTCTTCAAATATATATACGGGATGAGAGGTTTGTCTAGCCGTGCTCATCTACAGTTACCATTTCCCTTCGATTCTATTCCAGCGTTTCCCCAAATCCCATTTTTTTCCCTTGGTGACGAAATTGGCGCATGGACCCAAGTGGCCCCTTCTGACTGCAAGCTCAGCAGAGTGCGCAAAACGTACGCTTTACTGTTCCTTTAAATTTCTTTTGCATTTCGTAGAAATATGAAAATCATGCCAAATTCAAATATAGAAATGGGACAGAAACAATGTTTTGAATCGAAAAAACAATCTTCATTTGCTATAGAAAATTCAATTCATTTCGAGTTCGTGGTTAAAACAAGTTTAAAAGTAAAATGGATTTTTTTCCCTGACATTTGGCATCTTTCCTTTGTTATTGACTTCTTATTGCGGGATAAATTTATCTTATAATTGCTTTGTGAACTGACCCTGTGGAAATGTCCAAGTCTAAATTTTACAAATCGCTTATTTCTGCTTGCATTTAGGAACAATTCTAATCTTGGGAAAAAGTTTCATATGCAAAAGTTGGAATATTTCCAAACTTAGCAATCAAATTGTCAGCCTAATGTCGCATAAAACTATCTGAGAAAGCTGTCCTTGATATTATGCTGAAGAAATATCTTTAGGATTTAGGAAGTAATTCCATTGAATGTTGCTTCTATACTGTGGAAAGATGATTTTTTTTTTAACAACGCGATAAAAAATGTGAATATTGCGTTTAAAAATCTAACCAAAAATAAACAAAAATGCATTTCTAAAAAAAAAAATATTCCTAAAAATTTACATATGCTGATCTGGTAGATTTCACAGATATTTGATAAGAGAATACAGATTACTATCACATCTCTACTAATAATAAAAATGGATGTGTATCTCTCTCTGTTGTGTATGTGTGTGTGTGGGGGGGGGGGGATTGGAGCTCTACACACCGGACAGTTTGATCTAGAGCTACTAAACTTGGCACATATTTACTTTGGAGGATGGAAATATGCAACTACGAGCGATTTTTTTTCAAAATTTTATTTAAAAATTAAATGAAATTTTACGTTTTCTCGCGATAATTTTCGGAAATATTACAACAAAAAATAATTTTTCATCTTAAAATTCAAAAAATATCTTTTCAATTACACACCAGTTTTTTGCTGCTGAATTTTTCTATTTTTAGTTCATTTAAAGACAATTTAAGCTTTTATACTTCATTGTTGAAGCTAAAATCAAATCCTTTTTATTGTTGCTACTAGTATTTCATTCTGGCTTTTTCTCCATTGCTTTGATAAAGACGAAAATATTTTTTGAAATTTTGTTGCATTTACAATTAAGGTTTAGTTTGAGAATAAAGCAACAGTGAAAATGTTTTGAAGTGCAAGCTTGATGGGTCTTTACGCTATGTAATTGGACGAACAAAGATACAGACAGAAAATTACAGAAATGCATAGCAAAAGGAGCAGAATGATATAACCATTACTATTAACTGACTACTCCAACCCACCCGTAGGCACACGGATAAAATTGAATGACCGGACCACAGCGATAGCAACATTGGAAGGAACTGTGGTTGAATCCCAAGAGCCATTACCGGTCATGGCACAACCCTTCCTCAGGAAAGTATGTCCCATCATGGATGGGAGGTAGTAAACCCCCAGTTCTTTCTACACCCACCAGGGAAGCGAGAACCAACCGCCATACCGGAAGCTTCTCCTCATTTTTGAGATGAATCCCGTGGGAGAAACAGAATGATATAAGTGTTATAAAATAGTACAAACATAAAATAGTATATTACAATATTATATTTCTTTCAAAATGTAAAGTTTAAAAATATTTGGCTAAAGAAGTATTAAGATCAAGTTATACAAAATATTTTAAATTTTTAGCAACCATGAATTCCACTGAACCAAATAGTTGCCAAAGATGGTTAATATTACATAAATACGACTGCAAACTTTTTTTTATGTGATTTTATGTGTGTAATTTTGCATCATTGGATTTATCAGTTCCTCGTCATAACTGTAAAATAAAACATAAAATACAAAGTATTTGTATTTGATTCATTGAGTGAACAGTCAAACCAGGATCTAACATTCGATATTATATCTATGGACTATATACACTGGTGTGCAAAACTTAAGCAACAGGTATGTTTTTTGCCATAACTTCACGAGAAATCATCTGAGAGACATGAAATTCAGAAACGAGATACAGCATTTTGTTCTGAAAGAATGATGGAAGCATAGTTGCGCAGAAATGAATACAATGCATACAGTATGGAATCAAACAAAAAAGGCTTTATTGAACTCATAGTATCGTTACACATGATTGTCTGTCCAAGAGGAAGAACAGCAAGCAGATGTTTCTTAGTATGGGATATGCCCTCCCCTTACTGCAATGGTTGCTTCGCACCGTCTCCCCATACTCAGCACCAGATTGTCCAACAGTTCTTGAGGTAAGAGTGCCCATTCCTCAATCAGCATCCGTTTAAGTTGTCGGGTGTTCCCAGGAGGATATAATAGTGCCACAAGGCGTCTCCCCAAAGCATCCCACACATGTTCTATCGGAATTAAATCAGGGGAGCACGCCGGCCAATCCATTCGAGTGATATTTTCACTTTCCAGGAGCTCCTCAACAGCATGAGTCCTGTGTGGCCGTGCATTGTCATCCATAAAAACGAAGTCTGATCCAATGGCACCTCGGAACAGACGCACATGGGGAAGGATCACCTCCTGACAATAGCGATCTCCAGTTACAGAACCTCTGTCGAAAACGTGGAGCTCAGTCTGCCCGTTCATCATAATGCCTCCTAGACGACAACTCCAGGGCCACCGAAACGGTCTCTTTCCGTGATGTTACTGGGATGAAACCGTGTCCCGACCTCTCTCCAAATCAACTGGCGTTGGGAATCGCTTGTGGCACTAAAACGACTCTCATCTGTAAAGAAGACACGACTCCATTGATGAGATGTCCAGTTTTTGTGCTCCCTGCACCACTCTAAACGGTGCCGCCGGTGGGAAACTGTCAAAGGGATGCAGCGTTCAGGACGGCGGGCAAATAGGCCACCTTTGTGAAGGCGCCTGGACACAGTAAAACGCGACACTTGTCGCCCCGTTTCTGCACACAGTTGCTGAGCAATGGCGCTTGCTGACTGATTTCGGGTTCTTTTCGTCTGCAGGACGATATATCGATCATCCACTGCATTTGTTTTCCTGGGGCGGCCACCACCAACCTTTCTCACAGTTGTACCTGTGGTTTGGAAGGCTTTCCAAGCGCGCGAAACGACACTTTTGTTGATTCCGAACTCTTCAGCTACACTGGTCACACTACGCCCCTCCTCCAGCTTTCCGATCATTCTTCCACGTGTGAAATCGTCCAGGTGATTTCTGCTAGCCATATTTCACGAATTAACTCACGTGCACTTGCAGCGAATGCCTTTAATTGCGTCTCCGTCCTTCCTTTTATTGTAGTGTTGAGCTGCGCGCGCCTTCCGCACGTGTTTTGCGTACGCTCACGTCGCCTGTGACGTTTTGTTCCTGATATTTGCATACGCATGACCTTTCTCTTGAATTACGTGTTCATTGTGCTGATCGCAAGAACTCCTTTTCTGCAATTTCATGGCTATCTGCTTAAAATTTGCATTGTTGCTTAAGTTTTGCACACCAGTGTATTATACTATATATAGTCGATATAGACTATATATTTCGATATTATATCTAAATGCTGACATACAAAAAATTTAGTTTATCTTGATGTACTTGGAAATTAATACATTTACGAAAATAATTACAAAAGATTTTTCAGACATTTTACTTTTGCACAAGACAGACACATCAATATAATTATTTACAATATAATAACATCGTTATGTACTACGTCATGTACGTCAACTTTACATGAAAGAAAGAAAAAGTCATCGATGACAATTCTAAGAAAGATATAGATCTGTGTTATATCTTATTATTGAATATATATCTATTTATATGAGACAGAATGAAAATTTCGATAATTTTAGATTTTTAAATATGACTTAAAAATAAGACTGCTGCGCATTTTCAAGTATTATTCGAGAAATTTATAAAAATTTCAAAATAAGAAAATCCTTACATTTGCCAGAATTTTGACAAAAATTAAATTACATTGAACATTTTTGATAATTTATGTTTAGAATTTAATTATGGTAATTAAATTCGCATTTAAAATTTTATGCACAAATGAATATCTTAATTACTTTCAAATTAGTCCAGGTTTGATTTATTCTTACCCTTTTTAAATAATTATTAAATTTCATAACATCCATTAGTTAATCTATATTATGGCAATCTTTTGAATTTGACACACATTTCCTTTCGAATAATTTCTAAAATCTTATGTTTCCAGAAATAAAATCCTTAATCAAAGCTGGCACATCAAGCTCACGAGGATGTTTCTTTCGACAGATGATTCAGAAATTGGCTTTATTTCTCCTAGTTAGCGGTATAGTGGACACGGAAGTTCATTAGGTATTCCTGTCAGTAACTTTTATTTGCAAAACTTAGAGTCATTGTAAATTCATCAGGTCTTTACAAAGCGAAACTTAATTTATCACTCTACAAACTTTCTTCCATTTTTCCAGTGCTCACTAGCAATGAATTTAACATCACAACAGCGACAACCACTTTAGTACTGTAATAATGCTTATTATATCCTTAACATTGGTGCTTACGTATTCCAGCAGATGTATGGAATTAAGTGGATGAACCTTATTTTTACGATATTTATTTCGCAATATCTTAAGCCGTTCTAGGTCTAGCCCTTTTATTATATAAAGTTTTACTTTATATAAAGGCAATGAGTTTTTTTTATATAACTTCTTTTTCCCATTTTACCACTTAATCATTAATTATTTCAAGTAGTGTCTGAAATTTACCAAAAACATAAGACAAAAGTACCAGCTTGATGGACAGTGATAATCGAGCAATGTTGAGTTCTACGATTTTTTTTTCTCATTTCAATAACATTACGAGTCCAAGATTTTACTAAAAGTTGCAATCATTTATATATATCGAACCAAGATCTGTGCCTTAAGCGTAGGAATGGAAATGCTGATTTCTAAATTGAATTTGTACCATTAATTGTAATGTTGTGCGTACCAATCATTAATCATATTGACATTATGCTTTCTCTATTACCTAATTAGAGGACACTTAGACCTATTAATTAGAAGAAATTGTTGTAGAAATATACCATATTTTTCATTCAGTTATGATTCTATAGAACACCTTAGAATTTACAGATTAGCAGCTATTTTGTACTGGATAGTAACACTTATAAATAAAAAATTTTAGATTATAAATTTAAAAATACGGTTATCCGATGCATAGATAGCGTTCGGACATTAAAGTTTAGGAAATAAAATTAATTACTTCTCAAATAAGAGAGTTACTATAAGAGTGAGAGCATGTTATTGCTATTTTCATTCAAGGAAAGTTTACGAGCAGAAGTTGATATATCATTAATATCAAAAGAGAGAGTAATTCCCACTTGAAATATGATTAATTAATTATATCATCGCTATTAAATCAAAATTTCCTATGCCAAAAATCGCATACAACAAAATATACAAAATGTTGATGCAAAAGCGTGGACCACTAACGAGATGTCATTTTCTGGTGATATTCAGCAACAATTCATTTACAAGAACTTAACAGATAAAATGCCTTGGTAAATTTAACTTCGGTTATTTTGAGATAATAGTAGCGGTACTTAAAGAAGATAATGAGTACACGAATATGTTAGATTTTGAAGAGATCAACAATGATTACATTAAAATATATTATGAGGGTTTTTTTGCCATTAATTATTAGATTTTGAAAAACCCTTTAGCAAATGTAAAAAAGATTGTTTTTCGAGATACATGGTTACTCCATTAACAATCAGCACAAGATAGAAAGCCTCGATTTATTACTAAAATAATATGAAACACATTTCTGGTAAAAGTGGGATTTTTGCACTTTTTGACTGAATTATAGATCATTATTGCTTATGAATTCTGATCGTTTACTTTTACTTTTGTGAATGAAATCTTACTACTCTGAAAGAATCCTCATTAATAATCTCCGTTTTTTCTCATCTTTTCATTTATGCACTTTTTCATTCTTCGATTTAAAGAAATATTCCTACCAAGCTTTTCTATAACATGAAAATTTCTGAATATCTGAAAAAGAATTAAAGGTGATTCATTCTAGTCCGAAGCATCATAGCATAACTTGGCTTGGTTTTAGACTTGATTTCATCAGCCGTTATATTTTGCGTGTAACGACGTTTACACAACTCAATGTAAAGGGAAAAAAATGGTAGACTAAAGTACTGTTAATGCTAATTAAAGTGAAATCGGAAATTCTGCTTTTAAGTTATTATCCAGAGAAAGCAATTGTTATTTTATTATAATTTAAAAAAGCTAACAAAAGGGATATTTGATCAAACAATAAAATTAATTTGGTTTTTCATTCAAATAATAAAAAGTAATAATGCGTTTGAAGTACTAAGTTAATGAAAAATTGGACGGAAATAAAACTGGTATCACTTATTCATTTTGAAAGTTCAAGTGTTATTAACACGATTTTTGTGCGATAATATAACTTCGGGAAAAGCGATTAACTTTTTTTGGAGTGCATTTAATGTTCTGGATATGTGAAGGTAGAAAATGTTATGGAATTATTAATTTATTTTATATTATTCATGATATATACTCCTACAAGATACTGAGATATCATAATACAATTAGTATTAAAACAAATTCAACAAATACATGATGTTCTGATACATCAGATGTGCTCAAAGAGTTAATTAAAATATTGAAAATTCCTTCTTTTGTGAAGAATTTCTGATCAATATTCCAATAGCCTCTCACATAGTGCGTTTTGAACATTTTTTGCATTACGCAATTTGCAGAGTTATCAACCTAAAAGCATTGCCATGTTTAAATGTATGCAATGTTTCCAAGTAAACTTCATTAGTCGCATAAATTAGGATACATAAAAATTACTTTAATCTCTTTCCTACAATGGGATTCTCGAGAAATAAACTTATGGCTTAGATTGATAATGTCTCGGAACAAATCGCCCTTCTGTACAGAATGCTGTTCTTCCTTTGGGTGCACATTAATTCTGGCAATGTTTTCTTTATTAGAATACGTTTGAAAAGATTGGAACTAATAATTTTTCTAAGAGTTGCAATTTATAAAGAAAAGAATCTATCTAAATGACGTCTAGGAAGACGAAAGACGACAAGGACTGATAAAGTGGGTGACATTCAGGCTGGAAAGTTTTTTATTGAAAGGAATGAATAAAAAGGACTGTGCTTTCAACTGTTTTGTGTTTCAGTAATGATTAATATTCTAATAACAATTGATAAAAAAGGAACATCTCGCAGAAAAAACACACAAGGATAATGAATTCTGGACGGTTTAAATGGGGCTAGCAGCTTTTGGCTACCAGCTTGCTGGCCTAAATTGGCCTTTTAAGCTGTTAAATGTTTCATATAGAATACATATATACATTTTTTAAAACTCATTTTGTTGCTTGATACGACTTAAAAAATTGAATTGAATCAGTTTCATTCAAATCAAAAAATGTATAGGAGGAAGTGGAAATCCTACTATGGAGTTAATTATTCAGAAAAAATACATATCTGAATGTTTTGATGGATTAGTTTTTTTATATTTAATTAAATTGAATTAAAAATATTTAAAATTAAGGGACGAATTGTACGTAACTGAAATTGATAAAACTCAAAAATTATCTTAATGATAAGACAATACAAAAGACATTTTTTTATAAGATATTTGTTTCAGAGGATATAAATATTAATTTCCGTAGTTAAATATCGCAGTGATTATCCATCGGATGATTTTTAAGCCTACTTTTGATGTCGATTAAGCTGTCTGTTTGAAATCTATTTCCTGATCTTCTTTCTTCTGATTGAACATATCTTTTTGTAACACGGTGAACCTTCTGCAGAAAATTTCTAGTCATATTTTGCACCTCCATTAGTTATTTAAGCGAAGCGTTGAATTCATTGTAATTGTGAAAACGTTCAACTAAGCAATCTGAAATTCGTACGTTGGTTTGTTTACATTTGTCTATTCGACAAAAAACAGCGAGGTCTGTGTTATGTACATTAGAATTTTATACATACTGATGTAAAAATTACGACATTTCAATTTACAAAATGTAATTTGGAATCTGTTTCGTTAAAACATTGTTAAATTACATGAAATAAACTATTTCTCTTGGAAAAGAGAATTAAAAAAAATTGGCACTTGAGCCAATCAAATAAAGCTTTGTTTAAAATATAAAAGATGAACTTCTGAATAAACCGCAATGACCGAATTTTCTTTACACCATTATCTGATAAGTTAAAATTTTCTCTTATAAAAACAAATTTATATTTGATGAGAATTTACTTTAATACCCCCTTTTAATCGATTTTCAATCTAAAAAAACCCCGGATTTTTTGAATTTATGCTATACGCAATAAAATGAATATCAATAAGAGTAAAACTGATAGATTTATGAATTTATTTTAACCCAATCAATAGGCATCTCGAGGAATCGCCATCCATTGATTGGCTGATCTACCACGAAGCAACCACTGAAATGATCTAAAATAATGATATTCAAATTTTACAAAATATTCATGTCAAGAATATCTTACTATGACAAACAGAGCTGAGATTCTGTATAAAAATTTACATTTCGTGACTTTCTTAGCAGTTTGTTTTTGACTCAAACAAAATATAATTATTTACGATATTTAGAATATTTTCTTGACTAAAAGTAAATGTGTATTTAGGAAAATTTAAAAATTAGCTATTGGGCCACCATTAAAGTGAATACTATATACTTAACTGAGGTTCTGTTTCTAGAATGATACACGATACACTTCAAGTCATAATTATGTATTTATGATGTCAATTTTCAAATATTCAGAAGTTTCTTTCCATTTATTAGTTTTTTTAATGTTCTCATTTAATAAATATTTATCTCCCTCTCATATATAAATTTTGACAAAAATTGAAATGTCTAAGAAAAACACATTGAAAAACCGCTTTAACACTCTTGGATATATCAAATTCAACACATAATGAAGCTTTTCTTTGAACACACATTTATTTCATTTTTAGATAGAGAAATCTTAAGTGTTACGTGAACATAAAGCATATTATGCTGAGTAATATGGATTACAAGAAAATCATCACACATTCTTGTCCTCTTAGAAGAATCTTCACATTATAACTCGCTTTTTTTTCCGTTTCTTTCAAAAACAATTGAAAACATTTATTTTTATCTCCACAATCCATCTTTGATCACTATAAGTATCAAAATTTTGTAAGCTACTGAAGTAAAAGGGTTGAACATCCTTAGCCAAGAGTTCTGCAGTTCTTACTAATTAAATGCAGCCAAAATTCAAAATTTTTTCACGCCATTTACCATAACTGGATGGCATATTTTAGGAAGAAGTTAATTTTGGGAATGAGAGGCTACTGAATAATTAAACTGGTTCTCGCTTTTCTGAAGAGTATAGTAATAAGAGTACGGATTTATTGGCTGCATTTGAGAGGACAGAACATACTTCCTTTGAAAAGAATTGGTGCATGCGCCAGGAATTTCCCTTTTTTGCTAACTATAGTATTAGTGTATTATCTTGCAATTTGGTGATTCAGGACACGTATGCCTAGGAAAGGCAGAAGGCGGAGAAAGTTATCTGGATATTTAATTATTAAATCCTTCCTCCCCCTGAAAACCCCGTATAATTCAATGCGCGGAAAATTTGTTATGTGCATGAAAAACTTTTCATACACATAGCAAGTTTTTTCCAAAGGCAATTTATGAATTTAAATTTTAGTGTGAACTTATGCGCTTATTTAATTAACTCAGAGCTTTGAACTGCATGCAGTCAATCAAGCCATATGATCATTTTCTAAAGCAGGTAATAGTGTATTTCTTATTTAGTAATTCTACATCTTTTACAAAACAATTAAACATCTAAAATATGTATATCAATCAATATGAAATAAACTACTTTTTCGTGCCTTTTTTTGTGGGAGAGACGAAGAAATCATTTAAATTTTACTTGTAATCTTATTTCATCTATAAAAAAGTACTGAATTATAAATAGGCAATCAGTTCATTTGGGCTGATTTTTTTTTCGAAGCTTTTTAAGCGAAAGGCAGTTATTTTTGCCCCCACCATATGTCCGCTATGGGGATAGATACTAAAATACGGAGCATCATTCAAACTCTAACTATGAGGATAACGTTCAGAAAATAGAGCTATTTATAAATTAGACAGAATTTTAGAGACAGGTTCAGTCATCAATCGGCGCACGAAACTGCTAAAAATAGATCTGGCAAACATTTTGAATTCCTAGCGATTCTTTGTCTGCTTCAATTGCTTTGATGTTCTTGTTTACCTTTCGTTTCCCCGCTGTTTAGATTCCTTTCCAATTTTTTTCAGGTCTTTCAGATAAAAAAAACCCATTTATATTGGCGAAATAAGGTAGATTGAATAGTGCCATTAATTATAACATTACGAAAAAGTAATCTTCAAAGTAAATTGTGAATTCGATTTAGATGTAACAACCAAAGAAAACTTAAGTCATTTTTTACGTCCTGAGGAGATTCCTATCAGTGGAAACATATGCACTACTTATTATAATGAATAAATTTATAAACTGCGTTAAAATTCCACTGTATTTCTTAAATAAACATCAGTGAAAAATAACCTAAATTCTGAAAGAAAAAAAGAATTCTTTGTGAGTATAAAAGTTTCTCGATTTAACAGACATGCATCTAATTCTCTAAAAACTTTATTTTTAGAGCTGGATACTAGTTATTTTTATGTGTCTTTGAATTTCGGTGTAAGCTTTGCAACGTACAGCAGAAATATTTTCTAATATTTTTTTATGCAGTTTGTGCTGTCACCTTTCGGCTATAATTGTTTGATGGTGTAGATAGAACTTGATAAATTAGTTGAAAATCACCTAAAGAAAATGCAAGCGTTGGTATTTTTATTTTGTAATTAGATATGATGCAGAGTAAATTTAAACAATACTTCTGATTTAAAAACAGTCTTAAATGTATAATGAAAAGGATATAAGATTGATATCATTCGCCACTTTACAAGACAAATCTGAGCCATTTTATGCATAGAAAAGTTCTTTTTTAACAGAAAAAAGGGATGGAGACGGCAGAGAGAGTCAACAAAAATTTAGTTATCTTCTGTTTATGGAGCGCCTATCATCGCCAAACTGAAATATTGACATTACGAAGTTTTGGCGCCAACATTCATCCCCAAGATTCGATGGTCTGTCTCTAGACCTCTTCGACAGTTTCTGTCTGGGAATCGAGTATTGGAAAATCACCATCAATCCTTCATATTCGATGGATTCTGTCCTGAGCGACTATTGAGATTTAAGGTCGAATTTATTTTACATTGGAGAAGGATTCCATATTATATTTCAAATGATGAAAAATTAAAATGTACAGAATGGGATCTAAAATTTAAGCTTGTAAAACTGGAGATACTTAAGTTATATGAGTGGGCTGAAGAAATTATATGGTCGAAGAATAAGGAATGGTTTGAAATGTCTATGCATAAAAGTAGATCCAACCTATCAAGATGGATTTGACATGATTCGTGTTGCGCAAAAGATTTATCTGAGAAGCCGCAATTCCCCAGATAATGCAAAATTTTCCCCAGATAATGCAAAATCACAAATAAGCTATAATATTAACCCAGTATTTAGAAGTATTGTTCAGAGTGTTTAATATAATATAATAAGAAAATGTTATAAAATCAAAGGTTGAAAGACATTAAATAGTAGAAAAGGTTTTCAAAGGGAATTCTACATAATGAAATCATTTGGTGTGATAAATATATAAATATGAAATTAACTAATACAATCAAAACACAAAACTAATAAATAAATATCGCAGAAAAACACAAGACCAACCGATAGTTGTCGAAAGAGGGAGAATTACTGGAAAATATGGCTTGATTTCTATTCAAAACTTTTTTCGTCTGCCAAAAAAAATCCCTCATCATCTTTGTAGAAAGAATTGCTTTGAGATCCCATAGGTACATACACATGTAAAGAAGAAAATATTAGATGAATATTAAAAGCAAACAAAGAGAATCATAGTAGTGTGTACTTGGAAAATTTCAATGAGATACTTCTTTAAAGACGATTTTCTGAATAATATTTACTTCGAATATTAAAGAGTCAGAAGGCAGCAACCAGTAAATTTACATAATTCCGTAATTCATTTATGATCCCTATCTGAGACCGAAATTCTTAGTTTAAGAAGTTCTAGATTAAGAGAAAGTGTTTGTCATGCCACCAAGTACTTTTCGTATTAGATGAAATGCTGTCATAATGGCAGAATAAACATTAATTTTTGTAAATTCTGAAAATTCATATCATTTCTTGCTGGTCTCACCATAGGTTTAAAATCTATTTTTATGTAATAAAGTATTCAAAAAGGCTTACTGTTAAACAGCTGCAATTAAAAATATACTTTATAGTTGACTTCCGATTTAGGCTGTATTTGTACATTATTATTGAAATATAATAAACGCCACTCGTGAGGTAACTCATACGGGGCACATTTGTTTAACTGGACTTATTTATAAATAGGTCTCCAATGGAGTCATTTTCAGGTGCAAAACGAAGGCAGGAAATTCAAAGAGACATGAATAACTGAATTAAGAAGCAATATGACGCATGTGCAAAGATTCGTAATAGCAAAATGACATTCAAAGTTTAACAGTGATCTTCAAACTGTTTACTTAGTAAGCATATTAAATCGGAGTAGTCGCCAATTATATCCAAGATGTCAGGAAACGCTTAGACAAGGACATAAAAAACAACATTCGCGAAACGGTAGAAAGCGATTCTCTGCGTAATATCATGTATGCAAATTGTTGTTACCATACATTTGTGCAAAAGAGTAGCACATCTGCTTAAAGGTCAAAATAATCGGTCATTCTTTGAACATATCCTAGAATCCAATACGAGTTTTAGGGCTGGTACCTTCCAGTTGCTGGAAAACATTTACCAATTCTGAATTACCGATTTCCTGAATGCTTCAATCGGCACAAAAATTCTATGCCAATACAACACGATATCCTTTTATACCAAAAGAAAGACGAGCTTTCATTACGGTATTTCGGTCAGTCATATTCGATATGAAATACTATGGTGGGGTAAACTCTGAAACGTTTAGGTTTGCGAAGCTGGCATATAGCGTTATATATATATATCTCACAGTGAGTACATGTGTTCCAAGGTCAGAATACATAAGGCTCTTTGTTCCTTTAAAGGTGTTGATATTTTGCTTAGATTAGGCAATCGTGTTTCTGAATTGGCCTAAAATTTTTTTTGTCATTCTGGTCACTGTTTTCCTTATTGTGGTCTATATTTTAGAATACAGAGAGTATGGAATTTTTATAAAACTACATCGACTTTTGCATTTTCTTTTGTTTCTTTGAATTTAAATGTTTGAGTATTCAGTAAGATTAAAAAAAAATTTTTGTTCTATTTTTCATTTTGTGATAGAGGATTTGCTCGATTGTGGGTTTGCTTGCGATTTTGTATCAACATTGTAAAAAGAATGCAATCAGTATGTACTAACATTGTTTTAGACTTGCATTTTGTTGTGCCACAGAAAACGAATTACCGGGGTATTAGCGTATTTTTTTAAGTACTATCATCCTGAGCTGTTCACTGATTATAGAATCACTCCAAAGAAAATATCCTATCACTGACCACTCTTTTTCGTAGTTAAATCCTTCTAACCAAAATAAGTAAACATGTATTTAAATTTCGTTTATTGACGACATTCTTAGTTTTCATTAGATTACCATATTCAAATATTAGAAAATTATAAAGAATGGATGAATTCTAGCATTTGTTATATTTATTTGTAAAAAGTGATACATGCGCTTTCAGGAAAGATACCCGCGGATCAAATGTCTCTTGACATTGCAATAAGGTATGTGTTACAATAGCGATAATGGTCAAATCTGTAAAGACCAGATGTAAGATCAATTTTCTATTGGGATCTTGTAATCTTCTAAAATAGTATACCCAAAGATCCTTAGCCGAGTTTTATCAATTCTTTCAAATCGTATGCAACTAAAATATTAAATTTCTTTTAAATTATTTACCACAACTGTGCGCTACATAAGTGGCTAAAATATCAATGGTTTTTGCGTTTTTTAATTTGCAGCGAATCTGATTTTCCCACTAGGGCACATTTAGAAGCATTAGAGCTAATTGGTTACCGTTTCTGGAGGCAAAATATAAATGATTATTTAAATACAGCGTGCAAAAGTAGGTATAAGTAAAAAAACAAGCCAGAATCGCATAGAATATATGACCAGAAACGTCACTTGAATGAGCTAGGCGGTATACAAAGCGGAGAAATGTATCTTAAACTTGTGGCATGTCGAGTCTCACAATAATTGATCGAGGGTTTTATTATTTGCATTAATAGTACGCACGCTTCATTAAGATTGCTCTTGGTTTGAGAAGCGTATCAAAAATGGTGTTTGGTATGCAATTCTTCCACGTTGGCTTCTATTGTTGTCACCTACTACATACACAAAACTCATGTCCACAGTCGCAATGTTAGTAACATTTTGTAGTTCTAAAATCAGTTGGAGTTTTATATCACTAGCGTTAAAATCTAACTACAGCACAGATGAACTGTGCCTTTTAGCTCATCCGTTTGGCATTTCCGATTATACTTTTATATGTAGTAAAGACTCGTTTTTGTTTTACTTCCTCCTCTAAAAGTTTGAATTTTTGTTTAATCTGTGTAATTTTTAAACTATGAACTTTGCTACACTTAAAATGACCACAAGTAACTTTGGATGTTCCCAGACAGCTAACAGAAATCATGCCTTAACGTTTCACTGCAATTAATAAGACTATTTCAGTAATTAAATAAAGGATCATAGCATTTTAAGTAGCTATATTAGGCTTATTTTTTGCACATTCAAAACTACAGGTAAGTACTCAAGCTGCATCTATTAGTTTAAATCGATATTAGATTATTTTCCAATTTCACTTTAATTTGAGAACATTAAACCCAAAGCTTTATTTAACGACTTTTATTCTACATACAAGATGAGCATGCACGATCTTCAGATTCATTACTTTAATTTTTAAAGAAATCCAGACAAAAATGTTCAACGTTTCCCATTTCTGAATTGATTTTTTGGGAACCGAGTAAGAAAAATAAAGGAAATAAGAAATAAAATTAAAAAAACAACAAAAGAGAAAATTGAAATTAAGCTATTAATTAAATGCGTGTTGAAAAATTGTTTTGCACTTTATCTTTACTATACCAAAAAAAAAGTTTTGCAAGCTATTTCGATGAATATCGAAAATTAAAAGCGTGAAATGGTAAAGATGAAATTTATTAAATAAACGTAATACAAACTAAACTCACAAATATACAAACAAATTTACATGGTTGGAAGAATTCCCCCCAAAATTTTGGTTTTTTCATTGTACTTCCATATAATCTAAATCAGAATTTTATAACATTCTAGAAACAACCCAAAATGCTCAGTTTGCAGTTCTTGAAAAAAAAATGCAGGAAAATCATTTTTAATGCTAAAGGAAACTGATTTCCTAAGAGCTTTAAAGAAATTTTCACGAATATAAGCAAAAGATTAAATATTTATTAAGATAATTGAGGTATTTTACACTGAAAAATTAATTTTTACAACTTTAGCATCATAAAATAGGAATTTAACCAATTTCAAAAATATATAATATGTATATGTTTGAAAAACCGATAATTAACTAATTAACTTTTGAAGATAAACAACGTCAGTCTTTATGATGAAAATATATGGTTTGCATTTTTCTCAAAACATGTTTTCTATTTTTAAAAAAATTTGGGTATCATACATAAAATTTCATTGCATAGTTGTGAAATTTTATACTGTTATATTTATAAGCATTATGCACTTGTGAACCCGATTTTTTATTTCTAGGCAGTCATTTTTGTTATTTATATTAAAATATATAATTTATTTTCCATATTTTCAAGTTCCACGATATTCAAGATTTTTCTTTTTTTAAAGCATTTTAAAATTAGAATAAGCTGTCTGTATTTGTTGAGCCTTTATTCACAAATCCATGCTAAATATAGAATGATTTCCTTCATTCTAAAATTGGCATTTTTATTTTTGCAGAGCTTACCGATTTGCGACCATGCAATTGCAAATTAAGGCATCACAAATTTTCGCTATTTGCAAATTCTTTAAGAATAAGATAATTTTATGCTCCTTTATATAATGTAAACATCACATCCCCCCCCCCAAAATATATAGTGCATTTTACATCAAATATAACTTTTAAACGGAAAAAATGCCTTTTATTTGTAAATGAAATTTCGCAAGTATTTATCGTTAAATAGAGAACGTCTCACTTTCCTTAAATATCATTCATTAATTCAGCAATACAAATTGAATAAAATACATCACTTTCTCAATAACATAAAAATTTGTTTTTCAAGAAATTTCAGTATTTTTCTTAATAAAATTTCATGCTGCAATTAAAGATAACTATCATATATAGCATTTTTGAGTCTATTTATGCTTAATATAACCCAATAATGTTGAACATTTCATAACGTTTGTTTACAAATGTTCAATGTAAAATATATAAATTCTGACTTCTTTTGCAGGATCACGCATCATAATAGTGAAGCTTATTTGTTTAAGGTAAAATGGATGTCTCTTAAATGTTAAAAATGATCGAAATTATTTTACTTTTTTAATTGACAATTTTATTTTTTTCCCTTTATCAATTTGAAATAGGGTTTTCATATAATATTTTTTTTATTGTGATTCTTTAAAGAAATTTGAAAAACTTATTGGAACTTCAGTTATCTTGCATTTAAATAAAAAAAGATTTCAAGAATTCATGCATCCGTGTTCAGTGTTAATTGTTTAATTTATCGACTTTTCTTAACATTTCAACTATGTTAATTGTATTGAACATCGTTTTGAAAAGGGATAAATATTAATATTTCTGAAAGATAATTCTTATAATATTGAAGATAGAGGCAATATTTCAGGGAAGATAAATTTTCTTGATAATGAGCATAATAAACTTACATCTGTCATTTAAAATAGTTGCATATTTCAGGAAAGAAAATTTTCTAATTAGACTGAACATTGGGAGAGACTCAATATTTCAAAGAAAAAATAACTTTTCATAATAAAAAGGATAACAATGGATCTACGTCTGCTTTTCAACATGCTGATATATCTATTCATACAAGTAGGCGTCACCGAAAGAAACACAAATAACTCTGTGCTCTTGATATAAATTTAACCTTTTCCACTTACTATTTTCAGCCAAAATAGTGATGTATGTCGCCAACATAGACAAAATAACCTTCCCATTGACTTTATTTAACTCCATTTTAGCGATGAATCGGAACACAATTGCAGCAAAGAATTATTTTAAGGAGTCTCAAGGAGAAATTCACCATTTTTCGTTTTTGTTTTCTTAAAAAGTACTTTTAATTGATGTTTCAGCTAAAATGGTTGTCAAAGTTGCTTAGGCCTAGAAATAGTTTCTTCATTAATCACATACGACTGCTTTGAAATAAAAATTCTCAATAAAAGCAATGACCTTCATACGACAGCAGCGAATGTATAAGTTCGAAGTGCAATACGCCAACTGGTTATTTTCATTTCTTCCACTGTTTAAATGCTTCTGTAAAGCCAGTTACAAAGATGATCGCCACTTGTTACGATATCAGTTTTAAATAAAAAATAGAAATATATTTTTAATAATAAAACCTCCAATATGATATGATTAGTATTTATTGGCAAAAATATAGACGTTCTTTTAATAATTACAAGCATTGATATTTTTGAATGCTGACAAAGAAAGTTAATATAAAATTTAGATTAATTTAAATTTGAAAGTAACAATAAAAGTTGTTAAAACAAGTAAAGGTATAAACTTTTTTCATTTCTGCGGGAAATTTTGGATTTGAGAGACGTTTCTTTATGCATTTATATTTTATTCTTAGTCTTAATCGTCCTGCACTGTTGTTTTTGCCCAGAACAAATTTCAATTGGACCCAACCCAAAGTTCGTACTTAAAATAATAATTAAATTAAACGCGACGGATATGAAGTTTCAATGACGTCAGATTATTTCCTTTCCACAAGAGCTTCGTAAGAATTAGTCAAGATTGCATTATGTAAATGAACTTTCACGTATGCTCAGAGCTTATCGATTACAGACAGTCATACTCACCCAGGAACAGTTTTTAAAATTTTGATTTAACTTACCATAATATGGTTAAAAATTCACGCGCTGTATGAATAGGCATTTTTAGATATCTTGCAATGCAGGGAACTAATCTACGTTGGAGCTTATTGCAAATACATTTGGCATGCTACACGATTTGCTATAAAGCTTGTTCTTAGAAAGTACATTTTAAGCAAGTTATAGGGAGTCATTTTTATATATTAAAGTGTAAACCATTTATCATGGGTCAAGTATCGCCTAACTTTGCTCCTCATTTTCGACATTTACAAATAATTAGTTGATTATTTGTTAAAAAGTTGTGATGATTGACCATGATCAAAACGTTGCGATTCATTCTGCATATCCTTAAATACTTTTTATTATAAATGTAGCAACAAAATAAAGAACTTTTTGCTGCGTTATATATACGAGTAAGGATTAATGTTAGGTATAAAACGGTAGTGTAGCGTCTTTAATACTTTTTAGCTATCAGTACATCATTTTTCCTTTGTCACTAATCACTATAACGTTAAAAAATCTCACAGCATTAGAGGTATTCTGCAATTCTTCGCCAGCTCTGATCGCACTATACTATTTTTTTTCCGCATAATTGAATTAACTAAAGAACGAGCTCAAAGTTTAGAGAATTCGGGATCCTTCCACTTTTGTTAGAGTAGTTAGTAGCTAATTTACGGATTAACTAATGAAGTTCACGTTATGAAACAAATAGAAATTTAGGGTATTCTGTGATTGTTCTTTTATATATACTGTAGATACGAAGAAAAAATGAACAAATCGTTTCATTCTATTTTTGAAATGCATTAAAAAGACTAAAATAATAAAGAATATTTTCGTATGTCGCTTGGCAGTGGAGGAAAAAAAAACTTTTAAAGATATAAAATATGTTCACAATGGTTTGATTCGATTTTAAAAAATGCTTAGACATATTGGGTTTAAATGAATGATCGCTGTCACAACAATTATACAAGAATTGAGGATTTAGTCCTAAGAGTCATAATCATCCACGAACAAACTTCTCCTGTAGAAAGTACCCCCAGTAATCAGAATGGAGGTAATCCTGTCCTTAACTATACCCCCTCCCCCCCCAAAAAAAAAAGAAGCCGCTTACTTTTCTGGTAATTTCTCATCCACGTATTAATTGTGCCCCAATCAGGGAAGAAGCATTCAGATGTAACAATTTTTTTAGGAAAATTAAAATGTGATAATTGTTTTGTAAGCTTCTTAAGAAAGGAAAGGAAACCAAGGAAAACTACTGCAATAGAGTGCCATTTCAGTTTGTCTATTGTTATAATTCAATCTAAAATAATTCAAAATAGCAATTAATTAAAATTGCATTTTATTATTTTATGTTCTGTGATAAAAATGCAAAAAGAAAAGATATGCATCCATAGTTATTTGAAAAGGGCTATTGTAATAAAATTGCTATTATAAAGAACAGTTCAATTATTTAAAAGCTTGAATTCCTTTTAAAATTTATATTTAAGAATTTATTAATATTGCCAGACATTATAAGCATAGCACTAAAATTATAAAAATTCAGTTAAAAAATTGAATAGCAAAAGTTCTTAAAAACGCCAAGTGCCATAATTAGCAATAATACTAATAATTATTATTATTGCTTTTTAATCTTATGAACAATTATATTTGTTTTCTCAAATTGAGGAGCTGGTGGTGGAAATGGAATGAAAATTTCATTTCATTTCATTAATTCATTATTAAATTCTGAAAATGTTAAACTTGTGCATTGAGAATATATATAAAAATAAAATTTCAGAGCTCTGGTATATAAGGAAGTGACTGAAAATTCAATTACAAAATTCCATCTTTACAAACATGAAACGATTCAAATTAAAGAAGAAAGTCTGAACATACCTGCACCATTATCTTATGTGTCTGAAGTAAGTAGTTTTTCGCATCTTGAAGTGCGATTCAATTGTACGTTGTTTTGGAACGATACTTTGAATGACATACAAAAGCAACAGCTTTTACTGTATTTTGCACTTTCGGATAGCATATATATAGAATCGAAAGGTCGAACACTTACCTATGGTAGTAAATATTGTCCCAGCATAAAACAGTGAGCCCCAGAAAGTCCACACTAGCTTTTCTGAATCATCTGGAGCTTTACTGAGCTCATGTTCTTGCAACTGAAGTTCATATGTATAAAGTCTCTCATAAGCCTTTTCTAACCAAGCTGCATCACTGAGATTACGATACTGCAATAAGTTTTGAGCAATAAGCTCTCTCATACGAATTATACTTTGCTTTTCACGTATTTCTAAAGGTGCTTCCACCCATTGGAAAAGCAAGGCACCAATTGCTGCGTATATCATTAAAAAGATTAGTAGAAGCACATGAGTAAACCACCTTTCCGAAAACGCTTTGATTTTTTCAACAACGCGCACACCAAATGTTCTTGTTCGATCTTGAAGGTTAATAATGTGCATAGGATTGATGACAATGTATTGAGGTTTCGGCCCCGCAGCAGACCAATCCATTGGGCCTGCAGCATAAGATGGGGGCCTCAACAGAGCTGGAATCTCTTCTCTGGTAGGTGAAGACATCTTGTGCGGTTTCAGCTTAATGAGAATCCATGATTAAAATAGAAACCCTGGAAAGAAAAGTCACCATTACTCATTTGTATACCTATGTACATACATATATACATTTTTTCTTAAGTATATGAATGATTTGGTTGAATAAATATAAGTCCTTTGCATTTTAGGTTTATGAATACTAACATAACAAACCCTATTATCCATAAGGATTCGAAAACGTTATAAGTTTTTCAAGATTTGATAAGGATGTAAAATTTAATTTATTAAGTACTAAATGGGTTACTAAATGAGTAAACCCAGAGGTACTTGGAATGAATTTTTCATATTTCTCACTAATGAAAAACTTACGGTTTGATTAATTGGCGCAACAATTTCATTATAATCCTGTTTATACTAAGAAATACTATACAGAAGTAAGAATCTATTGAATGTTCGACAGAATTCTAACGCGTCTGTAAGCAAACACATTTTAAACAACTTATCTATAATACAAAAGCTAACTTTATATATAATATCAAGCTGTGCAAATTTATTTTTAATAAATGAACTTTAGTAGAATTCTTTTAAATCCAATGAAAAATGCTACGAAAAATATTTTAAATGATAAAACAGAAATATTAAAAAATAAAGGTTGAGTAGTTCTAAGTCTCACCATTGCTTCGTAAAGGTGTATCTACACATTTTCGTATTTCAGAATCGTCTGTATATATTCAATTATTTATTAAATTTATATAAATTAATAAAAGAATTGAAGAAGAATTGCACTGATATGAAATTGGTCTCATTAAAAAGGTAAATTTTGAACATTAAAATGGTATGAAAATTTCTGAAGGAAAATTTATTCTGAAATTATTGTTCGAGAACAGTAAAATTTCAATTAATTTCTAATTAACTGAATATTTAATTAAGTTTTAAAATCTCATAACTTGACAATATCCTTTCTCTTGCTTTAAATAATAAGTTTGTAAAGTTTAGCTCAATTCAGCCCAGTTGTTGAACAGGAGATGTGGAACGTATATACATAGGGTTAGAGAAGGTAATTGTAGGTATCAAGCTGTAATGAAGGTAATTGGGAACAGTACAGTGACTACCGGGGTAAAGTCTTAATTAGTTGGAGTTTTGTTTACCTTAGTTATAATATTCAAAAAAATGAAACCAAAAATTTTCTATATGTCGTTATTCATTCCTTATATATATTATTTACCAGGTAAGTTGCTATTTATTTCTTTGATCTGTAGAATATAAAATTATTAGTAAGATCTAATTTTCCTTTTTAAATTTCCTTCTGGGAAACAGGATAGGGTTCTCAATTACCCCTGATGATTTTCTTTGTGGTGTAATCAGGATCAATGTAATATAAACCTATATTTTTCATGCATTTTAAATAATTTGTTATATGATAGGAAATGATATTAAATCTAGGGGAACGTTAGTGTCCTATCTCGTCAAGAATATTTATTATTTTAAGTCAAATTAACTATTGATATTTTAAAGAATATACATACTATGTGATTATTAATAAGTATTTGATCCTGATTTGATATCGAGTATAGAAGTAAACAGGCAAAATGATGTCAAAGGAGAAAAAAATAGGAATCTGTTGAAAGAGGAATCTGAAGATAACGATTTTAACTTTTTTCAACAAAAATAGAAAGTAATCGAAATCGAGAAATTAATATTTCGAATCATCTATGGTTGATTTTTCTACAAATATGTATATCGATTATATTGAAGGTATCAGAAAGAAAGATTATTATTTCTTCGTCTCAGGGATTGATGGAGTTGATATCGATAAGCTGAATATGACAAGTTTGAAGAATTCCAATTTTATTAAATCAAGATTTATTTGGGTGGCTAATGATATTTTAAGATTACTGAGAATTAAAGTTATACTACTAGATCTTATTGCTGAGTAGTTTTTTTCAGGCAGTGTAAAGGTCAGAGAAAAATTTGTTGAACTGGAGACTGAACGTTCTACTTGAAATGAGACCTTTATTTTTTACTGTAAAATTGAACTAATAGTCCTTATTAATTTGAAAGTAAGTTTTTGAATCTTATATATTTCCTTCTCATGTCTTATAATATTCAACTATTTACGTGTTTATAAAGATTCATTTTCTGACAAAATTGAGAATAGAATGAGTAGGAATTACTCTGAGGTATTAAATAGTTATGATTCTACTCTACTAAGATATTAAATAATTATGACAGTTTGTATGCATATTCTCTGAAATAAAATATATATTTTATTAAAAGACAACTCAAACGGTAGTGCTTTGGTGTAGTTGTATGCGGGTGGTTGGATGAGGCAATAAGCAATATTGCTTATCCAGTCAAATGAAGTCTCTTCAAATCAGCATGTTACTGCGATCAGAAGGCAAAATGTGTGTTCCCAACTACCCCGTATTTTCTAGGGTGATTGGGAACTTAATGGAGTAATTATGGACATTGCCTTTTTAAAGACTGGTTCATTAAATTAATTTGAAAAAAGCCATTATTTAATGAGCCCTCAGAATATGATTATACATTTGCTTATTTTTCTTCTCATAAGAACAATTTAAATCCAAGAAACTGACAACTTCTGTAAAATTCGTTTCCTATTACCCTAAATGACCCTACATAACTACAATGATTTTTATTTATACTAAGATGAAAAGTACAAAGCACAATCTTCACTTTACATATCTAAAGATTCTAGTAAAAAGGAAATAATTGCTTGTAGATGATATGTTACTTACAATGAACATAAGTTAAAATTATTTTGTCTCATATAACTCGTAAATAAAAATATCCTACATAAAAACTGCAAAGTTATTTTCACTAATGAATAGTAACCATTGTATCCAAGAAGAGTTTTGGTTATTTCAATTTAGTTAGATTAACTCCTAATTTGAAGCAACACCAGAGAGCCATTTTTTGGATGAATCTCATTTTGAACCAGAGTCAGATAACCAGAAGGATATCTGAGCCTGACATCCCCTTCCCTTCAAACTTCCTTTTCATACCAAAGGAAAGACATTAGATCCTTGAAGTCAGATTTAATGTGTACATTTATTGCGTATCTTTGGTAGAATCGGATCTCGAACCTTGAAACCTCTCGTTCCAAAGTCAAGATCTTAACATCACGCGATTACTACCACTTATAAGGGTTATTGTGGGTCTTAGTTACATTTCAAAAACAGGTCGAACATCATAGATTTAGTACCACTGCTTTATGCTGATGTTGGGGACATTTCAAGTATCATTGAAGTCCTATAAGGCATTTCCATATCATTTTCAACTCATTTTATTGAAGACTAATTTAAAGAGTGCTATTCGCTGAATATAATGCAAAAGTATTTTAAACAATTGCTGCCTTTGTTTTCTCAGGCATGATTATACATTGAAAATAATTTAATTAATTAAATATTATTGTCATTATTATTTACTTTGTGTTGAATATTTGCACCAAATATTTTATTCTTTTCAATAACGATCAGAGATATTTAACAAGCTCGCTGAAACTATTTATGTCTGTGAATCAGATTATCTGTCCAATTAGATGATCTCTTCTTTGCTATCGCAACTGGTAAGTTGGATAATGCGCATCTAATTAGACAGTAAATATGAACTAATGAGATAGTATTTGTAAATTACAGGAGAGTCATCCGACAGCCAACGGGTTAAAATATATTATGAAGACGGTCAAATACGCGTTAATACGACAAATGAGCAATATCTTGCTGCTAGTTCTGGCTAGATTGTTCGTCTTTCCTCTGGAGGTAGGTTCTACCATGCCTTCTCAGTACATCTGAAATGAGTGAGTTTGTCTTTCAATTGTCACCAATTATTCCCCATGGTGAGGCTTGATAGTTTTTCCATTTATGCATACATATTAAAAAGCTTCAGTTACGTTAAGAAGGCACTCATAATATTTTTAAAAAATATCGTCCAATTTCATAGAATATCATAAAATATCATCCAATTTCATATTTACACAAAGTATCAATTAATAAATTATATTGAAAGTTATTTTTTGAAACGCATTTTTATAAGTTACTAAACATTAGAAGTACTTTAATTATTGTCTGCTCTTTAGTCTCGCATCATATATTCTCGATTTCACTATTAAGTGATTTAAATAAATTATATTAA
Organism: Argiope aurantia; assembly: GCA_026543865.1. NCBI lineage: Eukaryota > Metazoa > Arthropoda > Arachnida > Araneae > Araneidae > Argiope > Argiope aurantia. The sequence goes on along the minus strand of JAPMOR010015796.1, from coordinate 102,740 downwards.
ATTATATACAATTAAATTATATTAAAATTCTGCAAACTACTGCAAATATTAAAGTGGTGCATTTTCATCGAGAACTCGCAGATGTAAAAAATTTCACAACTTTAGCACCTTAGGAAGTGAGTCGAAAAGAAACGAAGTGAAAAACCATTTAAGAAGTTTCATTTTTCCAAACATGAAACTAGGTAATAAGATTAAGATAAAGTTAATTAAAAGTATACAAAAAATAATTTATATAGCAAGGAGATTGATTTCTGCTTGTGAGAAAGAAAATCCTTAACTGTTTTATTTCGTGATTATTCCAAATAAAATATCTCATCGTGTAGTTTAGCAATTTTGTTAATCGGCGAGCAAGCTAAGAGAGGAAAATTGCACGTTTGATCGGAAACATTATTAGTTCAATAGTTTAAGTATGAAAGATAACTTGAAAATAATTTTCAGCTATAAAATCGAATGTCGTAATAAGCAGTAGCACTCCAAAAAAGTAATAATAAGGAAGTCCATAATGTTTGAAAACACACCTGCTTGATAATATTATGTTATTTTAATCTAATTTTGTCATGAAACCTTAGCAAACGGCCATAAAAGGCGTTTCCAGCTCCTGGGAAAAATATCACATGTTTCTTTGTTCTACTATAAATAAGGAACTTTGTATAGCAATTTCTTGATTTTCCACAATAAACCCAAATTTGACCAAAGACCAACGAGTCGACAGGAAGTGTGAACTCAACAACTAAGATTAACTGAGATCTTTTGTTGTCATCTTATCATTTAAATTATTTTGTAGAAACAGCTCATCATCAAAGAGAATTTTTTTCTTCCGATTGATATTCTTAATTCCATCAATTAAAAATATCAACATGGAGTCACCAAACTACCCAAAATCGAAATCATATCTTCGGCGTGAAATGATATCCATTGCTTTACGGATTTATGGAATCCATACGCTGAGAAATAATTCAAAAATGTATGGCATCATCTCCACTATACATTTGGCTTTCATTCATTTGATACGGATTTATCTAACTATCATGTATATAAACTTGTATCAAGATAAGGTCTTGTACCGAAAGTCTTTGTTAGGATATACTTTGGCTGTTTTAGGCCCATTAGCCATCCATTACAGTGTAAAATGGAAGAAGTGTTTTTTACAAAAGGTATTTTCTCGTTATAAAAGTTGGAGGAATTTTCAAAATAACAATGCCAGAAATTTAAAAAAAGGGCAATTAATTTCATTGTGAATTCATCGTGCTGATTTTGTTTTTTGGCTTCAGCTGTAACCACATCTAATAATCAAAATTCTGTACGCTACTTCGGTTTTTTCGTTCATATTGATAATCTATATGTTGATATTCCACTTCGCATTTTTATCATTTATCTACTTTTCTTCTGTCAATATTTATTTTCTTGTTTTATAGCAGTAGTAATCGACGTTATTTATTACGAATTCAGCGAATACCTTTCGAAATTTCACGAAAGTTTAAAAGCTCAAAACCCGCTAAATGACGGATTTCAAATTTTGCCACAGATGACCACGCATTTAAAGCTTTTTACAGTAGCAAATGACCTGCAAGACGCTATGTCAATAATTTCCTACTTTATTCTGTGCCCGCAGATATCTAAATTGTTATGGACACTCTCTATGTACTTTCTAACGAGCAAGAATGATATATTCTTTCAAACGAGAAATGATACTCTGATATAGCTATGGTTGCCATCAACGTTATTATATTAATTCTGGTGCCCTTTTCTATTATCAGAATAATTATGAGTGTCTGGAGAATATGCAAGAAGTATCAAAACGTACAGCTCTGCCTTTGCAGAAGTGAATAAGTACAATCCAGTTACTCATCACTTTTTCAATGTGAAGCTGGAGAAACCATTTCCTCATTTCATGGTTGCTGATTGCTTTGAACTTACTTCGAAATTGATTTTTGGAATCTGGGTATCGCTTTTCACTTATATTGTACTAATCTTAAGTACAACAAGATAAATACTATGTGTTTATTCTCAAGTAACACTGGAAGATATTGTTGTAATTTTTCACCTTCTCACGGCTATGGAAAAATTGTATTGCACTTAAATTTGTTTACAAATAAATAAAATGCCGACACTTTGTATGATGACATATAAAAAGTTTTGAAAAAACTCTTCAGAATTGATATGAATTAATAATAGAAATCACCGCTCAAGCACAAAGTGACCAGTACGGTTGAATGCCCCATCACAAGACTTTAGAAATACATATTTCAAAGCACATTATGCGATTTAAAATGAATATGTTAGTCTATTTAAGATGAATATGCTACTCATTATTATATGCAAAGTTTAAAAAAAACTCTACAAAACTGATATGTATTAGCAATAGAAACCACCATACAAGCATAAAGTGACAAGTACTATTGTATGAATCATCGCATTTTTAGAAGTGCTCATAATTTCAAAGTACATTATGCGATTTAAGATGAATGTGCAACTCATTACTATATGCAAAGCTTTTTTAAAACTTTACATTGCCGGAATAAAGGTATTGTTTAATCTCTCACTTAACATTGTCGTTGTAGGAAATAGTTTATTGTCCTGCTAGAATAAGTTAAAATTACCAGTGTCGATTTTGAAGGTTCAAATAAACCGAACCTTAAAGTTTCTATGTATACCTCTTGGATATTTATGTTCGATGACAGAAGGTTAGGTGAAACTGAAATTTGACTTTTGTGCAGTACTGTATATTGTATATTTTCCATTTTTAGCTTTTCATGATCTTTTTTCTGTATTGGTGTCTTTTATATTTTTTTTATTTCGTCTAATTTCAAATAGATTCTGGATTAATTTATAGCAAAATACTACTTGTGTTTTATACTTTTGTAATAAATTCTATTTTAGCAGTCCTTTTTGAAATAAGCTTATTGTAACTAATTTTTACTATCTTAGTCAGTAATCTTTCTTCAATAAGCTTCATTAGTCTCCTCCAATGATTAAATTTGAGACTGTTTATTTATTGCATTCCAAATTAATAGCATTAAATATCTTTGAAGGCCTCCTAAGGTAAATCATTAAACATTTTTTTTACTGATCTCTTGTGTTATTTATAGATAAAAAAATATGCAGAATCAAATTTTTTAGATAAAATTAAGTTATTTCTAGGCCATTACCAGTTTAGGAGCATTGAGCGCTCCAGTGAACGTCAAACTGAAGAAAGCAAGCAATAATTTAATGATACGGCATTTTGTGGCTATAAAATGGAAAATATCTTTAATTTGGAACGGAAATGATAAAAAATTGCTTGTTCTGTTTGTTTTCGAAGAGATTGTCGAAGCGTATATAAAAAATGTGACTGATTCAGTAATTCAATAAAAAATTTCAGTAGCTGAAAGCACAGTTACATGTATTATTTATTCGTAAAGGAATTATATTTTTATTAACAGAATGTATTTCACTTAATTTAGTGCCAATAATTACTTTTTGGGAAATTTTCTGTGGTTTCCTTCTTAAAACCTTTTCAATATTTCGTTCTCCTTTAGATAATTACTTTTCTAAATAACCATAGAACTAGTCCTGAATGCTTTCCAATAGTAAATTGTCACACTTGAGTAGTTCAACCTCACAATATTCAGTGTGTTGTGTTACTTGAAAATCAAAAGCAATCGATTCAAATATTGATAATCAATTACATCTTTGATGAATATTGAAAACAAACCTTAAAAAAGATAACACAAATTTTAATGATTCTTTTCTTTCTTTTCATTTTCTTTTCTTTTATATTTTTTTACTTTGATATCCGAAAAAAGAGGGAATTGCTTCTTCGCTTTCATTTTCAGTAGTTCGAACTAGGCTCATCCGGCCAAATGCTCCTTTCAATGAATATCTACTTTAGTTTCCTCTACATAATTTTCAACTTTCCAACGAATTTTGCCTTAAATTTTTTTGCAAATATATATATTATTCAGTATATCGATCTTTTCTCATTTTTAAATAATAATAATAATAGTAATAAATTATCACGCTACTTTTCTCAATATTGTGATGAATTTGATGTTTTTATAATATACTATTGAAAGGAATCAGTTATAATAGATTGTTATGATAATAATTTCAGAGAATCCAAGAAACATTCAACTTCACATTTTTATTTTATTATTCACCTATTGATTTGTTCTTTAGTTTCGATACATTAATTCTCTCAAGAATTCCGAAAATAGTTGCACTCATTCACATTTAAACGGAAAGTCAAGATCGTTTGATTCTGATGCAGCATTGGAGTTTTTGCCAAGATTTGATTCATTAAGTGAAAGTAAATAAACGCATCTATTGTGTTGGCCCATTGTGGCTGAATCTTGTTTTTTGATTAAAGATCTGTAAGTTTTCAAAAATTTCAGTTATAAATATTAATATTAAAACTGACACAAGAAAACTATTTTTTATAAAAAATTAATCATTAATTTTTAAAAATTAAAGGAAATTTATAATTAAAATTTTCATAAATTTCAATCAAATCTGAAAACAATAAAATATATGGAATGTATTTTCAATTGTTTTGATTTTATGATTCTAAAGTTTGCTAAATTTTAAAATGAAATTTTAAAAATTCATAAACTGAATTAAAGAACAAAGTGCGTTACTAACTAGTGTTATATATTTTCAAAAATTGTGCCACATATTTTCCAAGAGGTATGAGCATCTTAGATTGACAGTTGTTGATACAGATTAAAGAATCACTTATTTATTATTTTTTTATCGTTATTGTTTAATTTATCAATACTGAAGTATGATAATATAGATGTTTTCAGACTGCAAATGTATGAAAAATTACTATGTAGAATGCTTCTTTGAAATAAAGATATAAATGTCAGAAATATAGTACTTACTTTGTTTGATATCAATACTTACGAGTATCTTCCTTCATATCAAGCCATAAAACAATCAATTTTTTTTCATAAAGATATTCATTCGCACTACCCATTTACTACACACAAAATGTCACACTTTTCTGTCACACTAAAATTCTTCATATTTTACTACACAGAAACAGAAGATCCCATGTCCATTAAGAAAGGCAACTTAATTATTGCAATACGACAATTGGCGAGCTCAAGAGAACGCGAAACGTAAGTATATCATTCCTTTCTTCAAAATATGGAAGAAAACAAACTCAATTTTCATATCCAAAAAGATAAGCTTAAATGTTCCTCTGTTATGGTTGTCTGCACGGTGTTTCTTGAGGATTTTTTTTCTGTGTGTGCCTGATTCTAACTATTTTGAATACGACGATTGGCTCCAGTTAGTCTTTATTAATTTAGAACAACTGCTGTCAGCTGGCGACACTAAGACTTTACTTCAGAAGTACCTGGGGATACATTTTGGAAATAAGCCATGACTTAAACACTGCTAAATATAAGGTGGATACACTAGCTGTTGACACTGGCAACTTTAAATTTGAAAAATGAAGTTTGATTTAACTGAAAGATTTCCAAGGCGTATCATTCAATTAGCTCAAATGATAGTTATTCGTGGAACAAAATTTCACCCAAAACCTTTGTGGAAACTATAGAATTTTCTAAATGCGCAGTTAAACTAAAGCTATACATTTATTTATAAGAAATTCGATTGTTCGACGTTGATATTGATGGTTCTCGCAAGAAACTGATTCAGGCATAAACTAAATGCTCACAGATTCGGGAGAACTCAAGGAAATATTTCAGAAAATTATTGTCTCCCCCTCAACATATAAAAAAATGAAAAAGAATTCGAAAATATTCCTTTTTCTGATATATTAGCACATTTTGTTTGAATATTAACTCTTTTTGATAGGTCATGAAATAAGAAATCCACTAGCTGACAGAAAAAAAAATTTCTAGGTTAAACAATGGGTTGCAAAACATTTCAAGTATTTAATTTTTTTCTTTAATAAATTAAAAAAACAGGAATAAAAATTAACAAAATTTAGTATATCAGACATAATTGGACATTTTAATTAATATTCTTTACGAATTTAGTATTCAAATTAGTTATTATTCTTACAAATTTAGTATTCTTTACAAATTCAGAAACGATAACTATTAGAAAGAAAGCAATTAGTTGGTCAAATATACGAAACAATACTAAAAACCTAATATATTGTAGATATCTTAGATTTAATTTATTTAAAACTTTTGAAATCATTTACCGATTTTTAAGATTTTTGAAATGATCAACTGCATCTGTGTTTAACAGAATCTAAATTATTTGCTAGCAATTCATTTAGACATTTTTCTGTAGACTGGAAAAAACTGCTCATTATGAAAGAATTAATGTACATTCTCGACAGAGAAAGTGGCACTTTTGTTTGAAATATCAAATAAAAATATCGTTGTCACGCAAAAGGGGGCGAAATTTTTAAATTCGTACTGATAAAACTTTACTTATTCTCGCTTTTATTTATTTTATCCCAAGTTTCAAAAGTGTAAATTCTGTAGAAATATCTTTCTTTTGTTTTCCTTTATCAGAATTTATTATTTATTGGAAAGGTGCCGTATTTGGATGACCTAAATTTTTTTTAATAAACCGTTATATGGAAATAATTTGAGTAAAAAAAGTAGAAGTTTTTAAAATTCATTCAAAAATTTAATTTATTTTTTAGAAAATACACTCTAAAATAGAAAAAGATATCTAAGTAAAGTTGTGTCTTCCATACAATATAATAATACTAAGTTTTATCCTTGAGGATGTAATATATATTTTGCTATTTATTTTAAAACATCATAGGAACTATTGGGTTGTTTGGAAAGTAATTTCGTTTTTTTTGTGTGGAAATGAAAGACAGTTTTCGTATAATAAACAAATACTTTATTAAATTATATATATTGGCCGTTCTGATCCAACACCTTTTGCCATTTTTCTGGTAGTAGCATAATTCCAGCCTCATAAAATTTTTGGTCTTTGCTGCCAAAAATCTGATCGAGGTGGTTTTTGACCTCCTCATTTGAGGTGAAGGTTTTACCGTCTAAAAAATTCAGCGAACCAGTTCTGGCACTGGCGTACTGTCAACACACCATCTCCATACACATCGGTCCATTTCTTTCTGGCTTGAACAGCATTTTTACCCTTTCTGTAGTAAAACAGTAAGATATGTCGAAAATACTGCTTATCGCTCTCCATATTTAAAAGGGCACCAACCAAAAACTACTGCGTAGAATTAATTGGAATTTTTCACACACAAGCCTTGCTATATGAGCTCTCAAAGCATATAAAAATTATACGTTTAAATGTGAAGTTGGGTGCAAAAAAATACAATTAAATCCTCTGTCGGGAAAAAGCGAAATTACTTTCCGAACAACCCAATATTAGTCTTTTGATAAAATATTTAATTGGTCATATACCAAATGTCTCAATTTAGACGATAGTTTAAACACGGATTTTCCCCTCTATATATTAATCATGAAATGTACATTTAGAATCATTTAGATTTATATGAGATGATATACCCTGCTTTGCTCGGGATTAAAATCCTTTCATGCATAACATTTTTAATGTATAATCTATTTTTGCATAAAATATTATGATATTCAAAACCCTTTTCACGACAAATGTATTGAAATAAAAGAGAAATTCAAAGAAAATGGTGGTAAAGTAATTCAAAGTCCTAACTTTTCCCAAGCACATTTTACCTATAAATTTTCTTATTTAAAAATAATCTGAGTTAAATTTTTAAAAAATTAATAACAACTGAACTAACAGTTGCTCAAAAAGGAAATAAGTATCGTTGAAAAGGTAATTTTTTTTTAAGGTGATATAAATTTTTTCTGATTTATTTCTTCTGAAGTTTCTGAGGAAAGGAGACAAAATATTGGTTAATTTCTCATAATCTAAAACCGCTACTGTCATAGGTCATCAGCTCCGTTTACTCGCTAGAGTTTTACTTTTCTTGCCTCCATTTTAGCAATTGACTTACGCCTGTTTTTAGGTATTTTTCAATTACTAATTTAAAACCAATGAAAACCTGGTAAAAAGATGTTTTGAAATATAACAAAAATTTTAGAAACAACAGTGTTTGAGTAGTTCGTTTTGTTTATTTCAATGTATTTAAATTTTTTAAATGGTAATAACAATTAAGGGCAGAAATGAAAATGTTATCATTGTAATTGCAAAAATTTTGAATCTTAAGATGGTGTAAAAATACTTCTCTTACTTAATTCTTAAAATCACTGTAAAAAATAAATCTTGGCTAATTTCTATTTAATTGAATATTTCATTAATTTATGAAATTTCAAAATTTTACAATACTCTTTCTCTTATCGAAAATAATAAGTGTGTAAAATTTGATTTAATTCGGCCCATTTATTTATGAGATGTGAAACATGCATACATACATAGCCATAGTGACTTATATTTTGATTACCATTGTTCTATTGTAATTTTAATTGTGTTTAAGTTATTAAGAATTTAATTTTGGATTACGCCTACCATATACACTTTTTTTCAAAGAGTTGTAACGGGAATAAAAAGTTAAAATTTTCTAATTAGTGAAGTGAAAAATAAACATTTCATATTTATCTTCAAACCCGCAATCAATTTGATGATTTTCAGTTGATAGAATTCAAATAAGCAGCACCTCGCGAAGAATCGTAACAAAGAATAAAATATATATTTTACGAAATTCCTCTTCGGCACGAAAAGATTCTTCTTTATGTGAAAATTAAAATAGTGTTTTTTTCATGCACTTAAAAAGATTGATATCGAGCTAAAAACATTATTTGTTTTCTTGGCTGATGCTATGTCAGGCTGTTGGCAGTTTCGAATTTGTTTACGGAAAATCAGACGTCGAATCTCTTACGTCTTCTCTTTCATGACGTCGAGACCCAGTTTTTACTGTATATATGGAGCTGATGAATGTTAAACCTGATCATCCAGGTGTGGCGGTGTGAAAACTTGAAATTTGTGTTTATTGCTGGCTCCTGTCTCATTTTAACCTTCATAGCAAAAAGATGCTCATTTGCACCACTTCATTTTTTTTCAAATTTATTTTTCAATTATCAAATAATTAGTACAGTAAATAATTGGCTCATTACATTTTTGATCTAAAGTAATTTAGTTCTTTAATAAAGAAATTTTAAGGGAGCAATTGTAATTTTTCAATCAATTTAGTTAAAAATTTAAGTTGCAACATAAAATTGATTTGACAGTTATTTTTCCTTTATTCCTTTCAATTATTTACATAGATTTATTCTACTATATTTAAAAATAAAATATTTCATGTAAGATAGGATTAAAACTATAAATATATGTTACATTGAATATGGAGGTTTCGAATTGTCTTCAAAAATTAAGAAGACACCTGATAGATTCTAATACGCTTGGTATTTTAATTCTAAGTAAGGATCGCGGTGATCTGATGATTAGGTATCGGCTTTCGGACTGGAGTTTCCCTTTTCAAAACCCGATTTTATCGAGGAATTGTCGGCTAAATAGATTTGGTGCATGATAAATCCATGGAGGTCAAATGTACTAAATCTGGTGTGCCGTGGAAGATTGGGGAATACCTTAACAGCTTATGTGTCGTCCTCGTCATCTGATCATTGTTTAAAATAACGAAATCCGATTCAAATATCATCCGCGTTCGTTAACAATAGGGTTAAAATATAATTAATCTGAACTAAACCTATTTTTTTAATTAAATTACAGTCTGGAGAATTTTATTTCAAAACATAAATTATATAAATGTTACAGTTGCAAGTTATTTTAAGGATAAAAATTCGATACACAAATTTGGAACTTATTTTGATATCTTTAGCTTTCTTTATATTGAATCTTTAGCTTTCGGTATAATTCCACAAAAGAGGGAGATATTTGATGCATTGTAATGCACTCGATCTTACAATTTTTCTTTAAGAATACAATTTCATACATATTGTTTAAAAACACAGGCTATATACATAAAACAGCTGTATGTTATTTTAAGGATGGAAATTCAAAAACTACCTTTTTAGAGCTTTTACACTATATCCTTGTTTGATTTCATATTTCATCATCATTTCCCACAAAATGCTCTTCAAGCTTTCATCATTGTTCTATTGTTTTCCATGTGTTAAAAATAAATGAGATTATCTAAACAGAAATTGAGATAAAAAGACGAATTTCAAGTTCCCGAATTGATTTACAGAACATCTGTAAGCGTTAGCTATACTTAAACTCTGACTCCTCCAAGAAACATTTTTAGCTCGAACGAACCCAGAATAATTGGTACTAAAAATATAGACGTAGAGTACCATCTGTTAAAATTATCGGCATGCGTCAAAACCAGTGATTTTGTCAGAAATGAACTCAGACTAGAAAAGCTTCGTTTTCCGAAATACTCCCTAAAATATAATCTCCTTGTAGTAAACTCACTAAAATTACTATCTATTAAATTATTTCGGTTTTGCTTTAATTATGAAATTAAATATTTCGAGAATTAAAAAAACAATGAAATCTTCACAGTGATTAGTTTGTCTTGCAATCTTATGAAAATAGAAAATACGCATATCGTACAATTTATTTTGTACCTTTGACCACGTACAAGATAAATATGAATCCTCAAAAATTAAATAAGAATATCATCTAATCTCCTATTAAATATTTAATAACGATTCAACCGGAAAGATTTTTTAATTTATTCAAAACTCAAATAAATGGAAAATATACGCTTCACATTTAATATTTAATGAAATTATGATGTTTCCAAAGTTGGGTTTCCGAATATATTGTTTTCTTATCTTAAAAAATATATGAACTAAGAATAAAGACTTTTTTTTTCACAAATACTTTCCAAAATACAATATCTTTGTATTATACTCACTATTATTACCGATTAAATTATTTCGGTTTTATTTCAAATGCCAAAGTGAACATTTCAAAACAATGAACAAAATGAAATAATGAAAGTTACAAAGTTATCAGTTTTAGACTTGCAATATATATGAAAACAGAAAATAATCATATTTTGCTAAAATTATACTTCTGAAAATCATTACATATGTGTTGCATATTTATCCTCATAAAGTAGATAGGATATCACAAGATTTTCTAGAAAATATTCAATACATATTAAAAAGGAAAGCTTTATTATTTATTTTAAACCAAAATAAATGGAAAATATATGATTTGCGTTTAATTTTTAATGAAATCGTGTTATTTTCAAAATTGGGTTTTTAAAAATATTGCTCCCTTACCTTAAACATCAATACGATATGGGTAAGGAAGCTTTATTTTTAAAAGTTCTCCCAAAATTCAATTTCTTTGTAATAAATTCATTAAAATTACAATCGATTAAATTATTTTCAGTTTTACTTTAATTATGAAATTGAGTGCTTCTAAACTTTGAAAGAAATGAAGCTTCCAAAATATACTGTTTCAATTTTGCAATACAAACCACTAGAAAATCGTCACATCGTACTAAAAGTATCATACTTCTGAAAATCATCACGTGTGCAATACTTAATTATCCTCATAAACTAGATATGAATGTCATGTCAACGCCTTGGAAACACTGCTGATACTGATTAAAACGTAAAGCTTTATTAGCTATTCTAAACCAAAATAAATGGGGAGTGTATGTTTTCCGTTACATTTTTAATGAAATCATGGCGCTTTCAAACGCAAATTAACGAAGATATAGTTCTCTAATCTTCCTTTGCGTGACGCCCAGAATTAATGGAGAGAGAACATAAATGACTTTCATGTGAGAATAAAAAAATTATATTGGTCATAATGTTTTAACGAAATAATTGTTTTAATTTCCAACGATAAACTAATGAGCTATTTCATTATTAAGGATAATTAAACCTCTCATAACAAAGAAATAAATTCACGCGCACTGAAATATCATATGATTTTTTTGTGCTGAAAATATTTTTATAGTAAAATATTCTGCACTTGCATTTTATTCATTATTTTCTACCGCTACATGAAATGTTTGCATTTCGTTTCTAAATTATTCACAGAAATAATTATAATGAAATCTCAGATATGCAGGTCTTCCAAACATTTTGTGCCTGAAGTTAGTAGAAATGTTTTATCCTTAATTTATTCGAATAGTTATAAAATACGGCGAGTTTTGCACTTATAATACAATGACGAAAAGGCAAATATGCATTTTAGATTTTTCCCCCTTTGATTGTTCAATTGAATTTTGGTGTCAAAACCATTTTCTAACTTGTATTTTTGCGCTATTGTGCGCACATGTACACGACAGACGCTCGACCAGCGGATTGATTTGGTCGAAAATTTGAAACATGACTACAATTCTGTTAATAAAATCATATGTCCAATTTCACTCATTTACCTGGAGTCTTTCTTCATTCAACATATGTCATATTCAAACGGATGCACAAGCATACAGATGATTGGTGGATTTCATAGACATAGATATAAGCTATAAGGTTTAACATAGGTATAAGGACCGCATGCCAATTTTCACACATCTAGTTTGTTCCATTTTTGAGTTATTGTATTCACAGGCAGACAGATACATTTACAAAAAATGTTTTTACTAGAGGGAGATCTGTTGAGATCTGAGGGAGGGGGATACATTAGAATTTCGATATCGTATTTTTTTATGATTATAATTCTTTGTATGGTTTGTATACGAGAGAGTAAAAAAAATAATGTAAAATATTTTAGTCATGAAGAAATAAATTGTCTTTCGGAATATAGACAGTTATTTATCAATACGAAACATTTAACTGATGGCGATTTGTGGAAACTTAGATACTTAATCATCATCATAAGCACCAAAAAATGCTGGTTAGTGAAGGATAAAATTCTAAAAGTTATTCTATTTATGTATTAGTAATTCTTGAAAAATAGTTAATAAATTACTTTTGGACTATTAATTGTTTATCGTTTTGTCATAAAACAATTCGCCAAATTATTGCCAATGTCCCAACGGGGATGATAATATATTTAAATTTAGTTTTCATCGTGAATAACAGTGTTTTGCTAATTTAGAGAACAAATCTGAATAACATTCAATCACTTATTAGACGAATATGAAAATTTTTATAGAGAATTTATCACCTTTCTTGAGGAAGAAATTAAATAAACCGATGAAAGGATTTTATTCGATTGAAATGGTGCATCATTGCAATTCTTCTGAATATTGCCAAAACAGGATGTGGACAAATAAATTGTTTTCTATTTGATCTGGATAGAAAAAAACCTACAAAAAATGGTTCCACGGTTGAAAGATTTTGAAATATGATCTGCCACTAAAAATTTTATAACAAATATTATTTAACAGATAAGAAACGAGTCATTATTCTTATGAAGAACTTAGTTCTATGTATTGGACGAGTGTTGAGCCATTCTAAGTCAAACACTTTAGTTTCTTCAGTGAAGAATGAATGCTATGAGAGTCGGGAAATCTATGCGTTTCAGGCTGTTAAAATAGCATAAGTGCAAGACTTTTGTCTTCACTTTAAAAGATCCAAGCTTCTACTCCCATAGAAGTGGATTTTTTTATTGCAATCTTCCAGTTTTAGTATGGCTCTTAAAAGCATCTTGACTTTTAAAACCTTTATATTTTATTTTGTTTTATGCCTTAAAGCTTTACTATTTTATTTTATTTAAGGTGCTTTTTTTTCAAATGGATTAGCGTTAGTTTAATTATAAACGTATGTTTAAATAATTTGATATTAGATTAACACACAAGGGAGTCGGAAAAAAGGAAAAGCATTTAGTGTTTTAAATGTTGTATCTAGATATATATGTAATAATATTTTAAAATCTAGTTCAAAACCTAATTAATTTCCTAATTTTTATCTTAATTTAACCCAAATTAACTTCATTCTAAAATGTTCTCTTATTTCCTGATCCAGTTCCCCTTTTTATTTAATTACTTTCAACACGCGCTCTATAAAAGTGCTTACTTTTGCATTTTCTCACACTCCGAGTGGATAAAAATCTTTAATACTTTCAACATTCTTTTAAAGATACCTAAATTTTCCTATCCTAAATCTACAAGTGTCAAAGAAATCCCTATCAAAATCTCATTGTAAAAATCATTGAAGGTAAAATTTTGTTTTCCTCTTCTCTTGTGACGCTGTGTAGACTGACGTATTTCTTACCACTTATTCTTGTACATAAATTATGCCTTCTGGGATGGAATGAATCAAAGTGAAAAATTCAAAAGTGTCTTCTCTTCGGCCATGCAATTTCTAAAATGTGTTTACATATATACGTCCACTTCTAAAGTTTCATTAAATAAGGAGCATAATTCTGTGAAAATAATTTTATTTCGGTAGAGGTTAATAATAGTAATAAAAGAAAATAATATATTTCTAAATTCAGAAGAATTTATCACAAATTTAAATGGAGACATTCACTTTAGAGATGCACATTCAGTTTAAACAGTCGATGTTTACAACAACTGACTTTAGAGATAAGGGAAAGAAAAACGATTCACAGATTCCCATTCCAAGATCTATGCTTTAAATCATAGGTGCTATCAGTTGATAAAAAAGTAAAGTATTTTTGATGCGACTATGGAAAGAAAGATTTCTGCCTGAAACAACATTGGGAAGTTAAAAGTTCTAGTCTCTTTGCAGGCCTGAAAGCGACCAAAATTTGAAAATTTATCCTTAAAAATCAAGTTTAAGACTCTTAAGTTTCTTTTTTATCATTACCGTGCTAATATTACACAATTTGTTGATGAATTGCATTTTTTAGTTGAAAACAAGCTACGAAAATTTCACATTTTTCCTTCAATGCAATGTGTTTCACTCACAAGGGGAAAAAAAAAAAAAAAGAGGAAAAATTGTAGTTAGTGCACTGATTGCTCATTTGTTTATTTAGTAGTATTCCTGACTATTTTTATTATTTGTTTATTTTGACTGCGGGGAAAATGATGAATCTGGATCATTTCCTTGAGCAACAAAACGGGTTGTTGGCGACAATTCAATCTGTTCTAGGAATCTAAAAAAAATCAACACAAATTTCCAAGTTTTCGTGTCATCTGAATAAGGTCCTAATCATCTAATATAAAGAAAAGCAAGATGGGGGGAAATAAGTCTCTAATATTTTAGTTTCATAATCGTTTCTAAAAAGGTTTCCGTCATTTTATGGAGCATTATTATGCTTAAAAAGTCATAGGAAACTTCATGAGATTAGGGAAAAGATTATTCTTTCTTAACTGTTCTTATATGTCTAAATTTGTTCGCCCCTTTTCGCTAAGAAATTGTTTATAAGTAGTTTTAAAAAAATACATATCTTAAAAATTTAAAATTTGAATAGATGTTGACGCTAGAGGGTGACTTCCTCGATAATTAACGGGTTAACTTGCTACCTTTAAAAAAATTTCCAAAGTGTTTTAAAAAAAAAGGGAAAATTCTAGTACATTAAAATAAAATACTCATATAGAAAGTAAAATATTACTGTTAATGAAATAAAAAAAGTTCAATTAAAAATTTAGGTTCTTACACAAGGATATTCTAAACTACGAGTTATATTAAATAATGCATAATTTGAACTAAAAGAACAAATTTGAAAGTGAAATTACAACAGCTAAACATTAATTGTTGATTTTGATTATCGGATAAGAAAACTACAAAGAGAATATCAAGAAATCAAAATAAGTAAATTGTGAAAAAAGTGACGATAGTGAAATAGTTCAGAAATTTTCTTTTGAATTTAATTACATCTTATTATGTTCAGTTCGCTGTTCTAAATATCTTTATGTTTTTTTTTTGTACATATAGTTTGCATGATTACTTTTTCAATACATATAAACTGCCTGGATACTTCGAAAACCTGGCAATATGGTGACTTTTTTTTGTGGCACAAATGGTCAGAAAAGAAGGCTAACTATTACAGCTATGATTTTTTGTACATTGCAGGCCATGCACCCATTCCAGCAGACCATTTTTGACTTAATATAACTTTTGCTGATGACTTTCTTGTACCACTTTACAATTTTCAGGTTAGTCAAAAGGAAATGAAACCCCAATGTGACTCAACCGCTTCGACATTCGATCTGAAATTTACTAAAGAGTAAGTACACTATGTGTAAAAGAAAAGAATGGAACTCAATAAATGAAAGAATGCTTACTTTTTATTTTGTTTTAGTTCATTTATTTATTTTTTAAGCTATTTTTGTTACGATAAAATCCTTTTTCTTGTAATAGGAGATTACTGAACTTAGCATTTTGCTTTTGGAAAATTTTGAATGTTTTTAAATTCATATAAAATGTAGTTCATTCTTATGCATACAAGTTAGACGTCAATTATAAGTAAAATGGAAAAAAGAGACTCTTTTTATTTAAATTTATGTGTAAAATGTTTCAAAGAAAACTATTAATTTATAATTAAGTAACGTAGCAGATAATAACAAGTCGAAAATGCTTGTTTAAATGAAATAAAAAATAATAATAAATACATTTGGTTCATCTTAAAATCTAAAATTTTATTTTTTTCATCGTATGTTACATGAGGATGAATATTTAATCTAATTAAACACAAATATTAACATACTTGCCATAGTTTTTCAATCGCAGAGTGAAATTAATTTTTTTATATAGTGAGTAAAAACTAACCACATGAAAAGTAACCTGTAGCAAATATTTTTTTTTTATATTTTATGATCAATAAAAATGTCAATTCAAAACTTCTATTTTCATTTGAGAAGCTTCCTTTCCAAAGGATTTTTATCAAGATATTTCAAGGGAATAATAATTAATTTTTCTTTAAGTTTCCATACGTTTTCGAATAATTAAATCACGTTTATCATTTTCTTAAAGAAATGAATGAAACCATCAATAAAAGTAGTGTGTGAGGATACTAATACAATTAAAAACTAAGTAGTATAGTAAGAGATACTGATTGATTATATTAGATTTAAGTACAATTTTGAAACGACAAAAGGGCCATTTGGAAAGGAGGATATTGCAATTTTGGGCCATAACTACATTTAAGGGACGATATTATAGCCAGAGCATTCTTTTATAAACATCTAAATCAAGATACTGGAGGGAAGTCTGGCTCACTCTAAACTTAAATCCCAGCTCCCGATTGAATTGGAAATTTATCTCAAATTCACAGCTTTCTGATTTCAAAACCGAAACTAGTCCATCATGTTCTTATATCCAATAATAATAGAGAGGCTGTTTAAATTAAAGCTTAGCCGCTATTACGTAGATAAAGGATTTTTATTTATTCTTTATCAAAAACTAATCGTGACTTAGTCGACGATTAAAATTATTTTTACAATACTCAAAAAATCAAAAATTGAACCTCACCCGAAAAGTAAATTTAAATAATTTTTTTCAAAAAATTATTGATCCTTTATCTGTAATATTCTTCATTGAAAAAAAGACGAAATGCTATGAAATTCGATATCGTTTTATTATAACTAATAATATGGATACTACAGAATTTTGTCTGAAAACATATTCAAGTTATAAAATACAAACTATAAGTAAAAATAAGATAATTTACTCAAAAACAAAAAACGCACCCGAGTGCATATTTGATGATATTTTATAGAATTTCTTTTTTCTGAAATGACTTAATTCAACTGTTTTTATGTTAGAAGTTTGTATATATGTTACAGAAAAGGAATCTTATGACTAATAAGGAAGGAATACTTATTAGCCATAAGATTTTAATATAATTCAAAATCTTGAAAGAACCGAACTAAAATACTTTTGAATATTTATGAGTGTTGAGATATTATGAGGCAATATAATTATTCTTTTCTTATTGTTCTACCGAAATTGAAAGCGCATTCTAATATAAATGCGATTGCATTTTTTAGTCTCTTTTGAAGCTGAATAGTATCATTAATTAAAGACTCCTTTGTTATCGAAGCTGGAATTATTTGCTATCAGAAGCATATAAATTCTATGCTTTTGTATGTGATATTTATTTTGTCAGACAAATTCATCGGAAAAGCATATACTGCAATAGTATAAAAACATTTTCAATCGGAAAACATATGCTACAATAATACAATATTGTATCCGAAGTCACTTAAACAAATATTTTTATAATTTAAAAAAATGGAATTCTTGAGAATTCAAAAATACGATAAATAAAGAAATGCTCATGCAATGAATAGGCAACGTAGTTCTACTAATGCTATTAACACTGTTCTAATACTATTAATTGGAGAAATTATTAATTTGGAAAAAATGTTATTATTATAAGTAATTAATGATTGCTTACTGAAATATTTGGAATGCGTCATCAGGACAAAAATGAAGTCAAAATATCAGGTTCTACATTCGCAAAAAAAAAAAAAAAAAATTAAGAAGAAAACGGTAAAGTATGAGTTAAAGAAATAAAAAAGGATAAAACTAAGATGACAAAACGATAAAGCATTTATTATTAGCTCCCAGTCTTGTCCATTAGTCCCTTTTAATCTGATTAGCTAACAATCTTTCTTCACTAATATAATACATAATAATCCATTTAAAATAAGAGTAATGATTATGTTTATTTGGAAAATGTTTATTTGTGGATTCTGACAATCCTTAGTTCCTTTGAATTCTATTTTTTTTATGGTTGAAAAGTAATTTAATTGTCTAGAAAAGAATGGCATTCAGTTTGGATAAAATCATCCTTACAAATAATGATTTTACAAATGTATATAGAAAATTACTTTTTGATGAATATAAAGCTAACACTTGCTTTTTTTCAATAATGTTACAAAATTGGAAATAAAGATTCTTTTTCGAAGATGTGATTATTCTCATTATGTATCGATTCATCGTAAATTCCTTTAAAACTGAAATAAAAGCGTACTTAATAATTAAATTGCTATAAATTTTAATTTATGGCAAATTATTGCTATAATGAAGATGTTTATGCACTTTTATAGTTTATTAGAAAAGTTGCTTTAATATTTCGAAACATGTTTATTCTTAAATTAACACTTTCATTCTTATTTTAGAAATTTTTCAATTCTAGTATTAAAACATATTTAAGTAATAAATAGCTCTTTACTGGTTTATATCATGGGAAGTTTTACTTAATCCTCCCCTTGATGAATTTCGATTTGTTAAAAAATAAAAAGTGTCCACATGGGAAATATATGTTCTTTCGAATAATAAAATAACTTAAAGCGCTCCGTTATTGAAATCTATTCCAATAATAGAAACAGATTAGACAAGTTATCCAATTTAAGTCCCATTGGGGACATTAATACCATAATTTAGAAATGGACATTTAATTCCATGACAAGACCATCATTAACAGGCCATATTTCGCAGCTCGATGATTTATAAAACCCCGGGAAATTTCTTTGGTACTTTTGAATCAAATTAAATTATTAAGCGTATTACTATTTTTTTTATCTTTAATGTAATAAAGATATTTTATGAAATATATCGTTTCAGGAAGCAAACAATAATGTTTTACAAGTCATCTATTAAAATATTCTGCAAAATATAGTCTTGTAATAATGTATAAATATTACGCAAGAAGTACTTTACAGTTCTGTAAAACGTCCCAAGTTTCTCAGACGAGTCTGAAGTTTTGTGAGTGGTAGTCATTTTTCCCATTGCACTCTTGGAAAGTAAGAAATTGCTCAGAACTTAACAAACGTCCATGACTTCCATAAGAACTTAATTCTAAATATTCATCTAAAAGTTTTGAACAAAAAATTAGAACAAGATAGGGCCGCGTAGTGTAATAGGAAGATTACGAATACTTTGAAATATGTGCTTTTCTCCAATTTCTAAATGCCAGTGACCAAAAATAATTTCGAAATCTTTCAGATTAAACTGATTACTTCAATTTAATTTAGACGATTAAGGTTTAATTTTGGAGTTACTCGGGCATTATTTTGAGAAGTAACTCATGATTTTGAGTCGTATTTAGATAATTAGGATGATACCTGAATCTCTGAACTTCTCACCATTCCAACAAAAGGATGTGTGACCCTCGACTCCAGGTTTAATGTAGATCAAGTCCATATGCAATTCGAATTACAATTTGGAATCTTTCTACTCGTAAAATGAGATCATTCACTTATCTACAGCGGTCCCTAATGCTCCTCAATTCATCAAATGTGTGTAATAAATAAATAATTTTCATTTGTTTTTATTTAATGTTTAATTTATACATTTTGTATTCTTTTGTAATTTAAGGCCAGAAAGAAATTTTCAGCCAAAAGTGTGAGAAAGAAAGGGTGATTTTTTCGACGGAAAAGTGACTGAATAAATTTAAAATTTGTAAGAATTCTCATTTGAAAAACAGACAAAAAGTTAGAATTAAACTTCTTAAATATCATGTCCGGGCCTCTAATATAGGACAGTGAGGTTTCAGAAATTCTGAAAACAGATGCTTTTATCAATTTTTTTAGTATTAGTGACCAAAACTAATCTTGAAATCTTTTTAATTAAGACATTTCATTAAAATTTATCAGAAAATTGTAATAAAAAATTATTTTTCGCTTGATTTTATTAAAAACTTCGTTTACATGTATTGCATTGAATTTTTTGTGATAGGTTTTAAAAAAATTTAATGTCAAAAATAGAGGAGAATTTTTTTTGCAGATAGGAATGGGGAAAATACTAAAATGTAAAAATACTTCATTTAGAGCAATACAGATAAAAATTAAAGTCTGGCTTTATATATCGCATTTTTCGTTTTTTCCTTTTATTTTTTATTTGATTACACTTTGTTTCCAAGTTAGTTCCAAAAATATGTATAAATAAATATATACGATTTAGTATATTTTTCATATTTTGTGCAGTGTACATATAATCATATGCACATAAATGCACACGATATGAAATGAGCTATTAATATTAAATAAAAAAAAATTTCAGTAACAAATACTATTCAATTTATGTTTCATTTTCTATTCCACAAGAATGCATATAAGATAATCGTTTATACTTGTCCCTACTCTTTTGCTTGAACATAAGATAAAGATAAAAAGCATATTTAATTCAGTTTCTTCGTTTTAATGCTAAGTTATAGTTATTTTGGGAAGACATTTAAAATGGTACCTAATTCTCCAAACTGTCCCACCACACTAATGGGAGGAAGAGAGAGAACTGCAGTTCATTTGCAAGACATCCATTCACCTAATCCTTAAACTGGAAAATTAAATAATTCTTAAATATGCCTGAGCGACAATATAGTTTAGTAAATGAAAAAAATATTAAGTATTTCGTTGGAGCTCTTTTCATAGAATAGTGATCAATAGTTCCTTTCTGAAAGTAAATCTACTATTTTAATAACCTAGATTCTATTTCTAGTGTCTTTGATGATATTTCACAAATTTACATCGTTTCACTTATTCCGTATAAATAGAAAAAAATTAACGTCATTAGAAATAGTTTTGTTCTTTTACTTGGCTATAAGTTTTTCATCATTTATATAAATGAAAAACTCTGGCTGTCTTAAATTCATTGCTTCCATTTTAATACACAGGTTTCAGAAAAGGCTATACAACTTTCTCGGTTAATTTACAAGAAAAATTCATCTTATGATTGTTTATTTTCGTTTTGTAAGCATTTATTTCAAGATACATTATGATCACTTAATTCATTAAGCTGGTAGAACATTTGTTTCAAGCTGTTATGAATGACTGAATACTATTTTTATACAAATGTTTTTAACAAATTTTTCTCTAATACAAGTGAAATGAATCATTGATTTTTTTTTTTTTTTTGCTTTATGGCTTGAAA
Organism: Argiope aurantia; assembly: GCA_026543865.1. Classification (NCBI taxonomy): domain Eukaryota; kingdom Metazoa; phylum Arthropoda; class Arachnida; order Araneae; family Araneidae; genus Argiope; species Argiope aurantia. The sequence goes on along the minus strand of JAPMOR010015796.1, from coordinate 81,096 downwards.
TCTTTTTAATGATTGTTTAGATGCATTTTTCTCTATTTGCACAATCTTCATTGAAAGAGTTTTACTTATTATCATTGACGGTAGAACACATATTTGTAATATTTTTGGATTAACGAAAACGCTTTCCCAACCATTCTACCCTCACACTTAAGATTTGTATATTATTTTTAGTTGTAGACGGTTGAGAAAAGAGGGAAACAGCTGCATCACGGAGGTTTTATGCCATTTTATGCCATCAATTCTTGATACATTTTCACTGCAGAACTTTTTATATTCCTTGAATATTCTTCCTATTGTCGGCTGCTGAATACTCATTAGTTATTCACGACGCCAAACGGTTCTTGTTCTTTTGTATTTGAAACTCATATTTCATTATTCGTTCCTATCTTTTCCAGTCGCTAAATTGAGTTGAACTTCACATCGATTGCAGTAAAATTCAGTATTTTAAATAAGTTATATTGAAATACTTTATTTTTACTTATATGTATACTTTGTTCTCGTATTATATGACAAATCAAGCATACTCTAGTCATATTGATTCCTTGCAGCACAAGATGTATTACAATATTATAATACATTCATGATGTTGAAAGACATTACGAATATTAAATGATGATAATTCAGCCCCATTCTCTTACAGTTATTTTTATTTAATTTCTCATCTCTTCCAATGAAATTTGAAAAATTAATGTTATGTTAATGTTGATGTTAAAATATTTCTTCTTTATTACTTTCAAGTACTTTTAGCCCTCGAATCAATCAATAGATTAGACGTCATCTTAGGGATATCGATATAATATGTAATCATTATATAATATGTAATATGTAATCAAATACCATTATTCTATCTTTAACAAATCTTATTCAATAAGAATCAATGTTGTACGAAACAATTAATAAAATGCACGCAAGCACGTTCCTTGATTCATGGTGGCAAATGTAGCGTCCTGGCAACGTCGCTTGTACAAGACAATTTTTTTTTAAAACTGCAGTGTAGTGACCCCAAAACTAATTTCATGTCGTCGTGCACTGTGTCTGCATATACCCCCTCCTCTTGCCACCTTTTTCTGCTTTATTGATTTTGCCAAGGTCACCTTTATGATATTTGCATTGGAGAAGTCTAACTCATGTCGAAAAAGATATCTATATTTCTTTTTTGCAAAATTCTATTTTTAAATTTAATGTTTATAGTTGTTAAGATGTTGAAAATAAATTCATAAATATTTGACACAGAAGTAGTAATTTAAAGCTGAAATAGAATAGATAATCTGTAGAGGAACCTTGTATAATAGTTCCTCTAATTGCCATAGTTTTCATAAGCCCATTAAATGTAATAATAATTCTACGTTTCAATAATAATTCATACGTGCTTCATATACCAGAATTTTCGATATTAAAACTTTCCATTACGACAAAGTAGCAACTATTTTAAAAGATAAAAATCATCGCTGATGAATGTCAAATATCCTTTATAATCTTAAAAAAAAAGGAAATAATAATCAGTGCCCAAAATAGGTTGTGTCATCTGATTAGGAGGCTAAATAATTTGCAAATCAAGAGGATAATACTGCCAAAATTTTGTTTGAAAAAATTGGTATCCCTTTTTTAAGAAATCATAGAAATGAAAAGAAGTTTACTCATTTACTGTGCTCAAACCGATAAAATAAAATATGACAAACTGGAAGGAATTACATGATTCATTTAGTAAAAATAGATGTATGTAGTAAGACGCAAGGTGATGATGACCCACTTCTGGCTCGGATGCAAACAATAATCCAAAGTGAAATTCATCTAAAACGCTTGCAGCTATTGTGATGATAAATAAGCCGCCAAATATCTTTTAATAAATAGAAAAATCAGACTGCTTTCTTGGAAAGTCGCGACGTCTCAACAGAAGAGAGAGAGAGAGAGAAAAAAAAGAGACAAATTGGCAATTTGCCTAGCAAAGGAAATGTGTCGTAAACACAAAGGAGATCAAAAGACTGATATTGGTATGGGCCCGGGTTGTTGGCTTGCGGGAAAACAGATGCAGATAGCGTTGAAGGACCGACAACACAACAGGTCATGAAATTTTGTTGAACCAATGGTGTTTTGATTATGCCACGTGGACTACCAAAGAAAAGCCATGTCTCAAATCAGAATTCCCTTTAGCCGGGTTCTGCTGAGAGTGGAAAGTTTTTCAGGACAACTCTGAGTTCTCTGTTTAATAGACTATAACTAAGGACATCTCACTTTCTGTGAAAACAAACGATTGTTACATTATTAATGAAATCATGCTAGTTGCGGTTAATTATTTTTATATACGCTTATTTTGTGCCCTGTTTGTTGTTTGTTTTGATTTTTCAGATACTGAAAATTTAAACTATCAAAATGGATAATGGAAAATTTCAACTAAATCTAAAGGAATAAAATTCTTGAGTTGTTGAAAGTTCATTGAAAAACAGTGTTCATTGCTGTTGTTACGTGTTCTTTAAATGCATTAAAATCATTTCACCATAATAATCATTTACACATTTTAAAAGTTTCTGATTTTTAATATGCTCTATATTCTAGAGTTTTTCAAAGTTATTATGCTAGATACCATCTCGTGAGCAGCCTATTAAGGCTGCCTAAACAGACTTTCATATTTTAAAATCATTCGTCTATACATGAGGTCTGAAAAAACATCATTGGAAACTTAAAATAAATTACATGATACAAAAACTTTGATACTAAATTTTTTTAAGCAACCAAAGAATAATTTCAACTTGTCTGCAATCTACACTCGAGATTTACACAACAATACTCATTAGTTCAAAAACAAATGCCTGCCTATGTGTTCAGATAGAAATTGAGTTATAATTTAAAAAATCAACGGAGTTTTGCAGTTTCAGATAAAATTGCAGAATTGTTTTAATTCACTTTCCTCTTATCCATTATCATAAATTCACCTCTTGGGATAACATTGCAATATGTCGGATATATTTTGAAGCCCCCTGAAATTTGAAAGACGAGACGAACGCCTCTAACAGGTGCGAAAATTCACTATTGACAGCGACTCTTTATAATATGATTATATATCCAAATTTCAATACTTAATGTTTACATTGCTTTTTACTTCCAAATACAAACAGTTGCATCTCCGATGCAGCTTTTTAAAAACCCACGTGTTCATTTCGAGTTTCGTATCATTTTATCCCCCCCCCACACACACATACACTTAAAAATGATATACAGGTTTTTTTATATTGATTTGTCAACTTTTATTATCGCTGATAATTAATTAGAGATAATAATTAATTGAGATTGATAATTAATTAGAGCGAAAAATACTTTTGAATTTTCTTTTCACGAAACTTATTCGGTTGGAATTAAGTGAAAAATATATACGAGATGGGAACATTAGAGGCGCTTGGCGATATTCATTCCTAAACCAAACCCCTCCCTCCTTAAAATATCCAACTGAATTCTTCAGAATTATTCAGAGAATTTTTCAGAAAGTTAGAACCATAGATAATATTGAGATAACGTAGCGGTCGCCATAACTCTGCAAAAAATACCAAGAAGGTCTCCGTTTTTGTAAAAGAAATCAATAGCCATTTGCTCATTTTTAATTTTAGGAGAAAAGAAGAAAATAAACGCCTGTAATCGTATAGAAAGACAATTTAAAATTTATTAAAAAAAGTACAAAATTTTAGATTACATCACGATTTACGACCCACTTTGTACAATCTACAAATTAAGTTTCGATTTCATTTTATCACATACCGTTCGTTTTTATTCTAATATCATTTTACGGCGTTTTCTTTAATTTAATTGCTGACATTTAAGTGTTGCACATAATTAAAAGATTGCTGGTGAAAATCTAATTCAAAACTTTTCAAAAATAATCACGTCAAGCTCAAAACGCCCTTATTTTAAAACTGCACATCGGAATTCTGCGGCAATATGTCATTTCTCTAGGGATATTCAACAAACTACCGGTGAAATAATCCTACAGGGACCTTCGGAAATCAACCTTTAATTACAGTTTCTCATTATTCTTGTAATAAATGCGCTCATGGCCCAAAGAGATAATAGTAGGCGTTTTCTGAAAATTTTTCAGTGAATCTCGAAATGATTTATGAATAGCATGAAGGCACTCATAATCACCCATTATACCATATCTAGGGTGCTACAAGTCAGTTTTCTAAACACCCAATAGAGAGAATAATTGCCCACTTATCTCAAAATTTTTAGGGAAATATACTGAAACAACAGAGAGGAAATTCGTAAAGTAAGATATTTAATGGATCGCGTTTTTATTTTATTTTTTATATGGAATCGATACAAAATGGAGCTCATGACAATAGAAAATAATGGTAATTTTACAGATAATCTGAAATCTTAGAATAGTCTGTAATGTTATTTCAAATTAAGGCTACCCAAATTATAACAAATGGTAGCTAATTGTTCATAAAATTATATTTTCATCACTATCAGATCAAATGTTATAATACTAAAAATTTTTTTCAATAATGATATATGTTATGAAGGTTTTAACATTTTGTTGCAAATAATGCCTACTACGTCTGAATATAAATGTTAATATAAATCCATAAAAATTGAAAATAATGGTAATTTTACAGATAATCTGAAACTTTAGAAAAGTCTATTATATTATTTCAGATTAAGGCAACCCAAATTGTAACAAACGGTGGTTAATTATTCATAAAATTATATTTTTATCATTATCAGATAAATTGTTATAATGCTAACATTTTTTTCCATAATGATACATGATATGAGGATCGTAATGTGCTGTTGTTGTAAAAAATGCATTTTCTACATAACAATAAAGGCAGCAAATAAAAAAATGTCTGAATATAATTGTTAATATAAATAAAAACTAATGCGTACATTCTTCTCTTTTCTGCATAAGTGATTAGGCCAAATTCATTCAATTTTGCACACTTATTATTTAAAACAAAATAAGGAATATTGCCAACTTTTCAAAGTGTAGAAATTAATTACATATTCAATTAATTAGAAATCAGCCACTATTTTGACATTTCCCACAATAATTACAGAGCAAATTATTCCACGAGAAGTGTCATTTGTTAAAATATTTTTTCTTGTTGAAAAACAAGAATACAAATGGTAATTACTGCCACAACGCAGAAGCCGACGATTGAAGATTTATAACAAGAACAACAATTGACTTAGTTTAGTTCTTCATTAATATAAAAATATAAAAATAACCATCGAATTAAATTGACTCAAAGCATTCATTAAATCATTTTTAGATACTAATATTTGTTAACAGAATTTGAAATACTCATATAATAAATACTAATAACTTGAAAAGACGATTAGCTATTGGCGGTTATAAAAATAGTTTGGTTCAATAATATTCTCATTTTAATTAAAAAAGGTTTCAGACGATAAAACGATTTTGTTTATTATAATATATAATATAAAAGTAGAAGATTTTACATTGAAAATATTAAGCATGAAAGCATTTAAAACCCAAACAACTCAAGTATATCAGCCAGTCATCTATAAAAATATCGAAAATATGCTTCAAAGGATTGTAAAAAATCTATTATTAGACTGCATTATTTAGTAACTAATAATAAGCTGATTTGATAAATTCTTTAAAAAAAAGTAGACTGAAATGGGATTGTTAAATTTAATTAATTAGTGAAAATCTTCTGCAGAAAAAAAGATAGAACTATGGTAACTGGTTAGATACTTAAATGTCATATTATACAAGTGCGATTTAACATTGACATATACCAATGCTCCTTGATTTTTTTCTTACATTAAGAGCAAATGAAACTAGACGCATTAATTTGAAATTTAAATCTAAATACATAGGTACGAAACAAAAACTTTTTCAACACCGAAAAACAGAAGTAGATCCTTTGAGAAAGCAATCGGCACATGTGGAGAGGGGAAAAAGGAGGGATGTGGTTGACATACGGCGAAGTGACAGTTCGGCGGGCTAGCTCAAAGCGTCTATTTTTACCTTAGTCAATTTTCATTCACTTTCTGTACGAATTCTGGGTCACTCGAAACATTTGAAAATTATTTTTGCATATTGAGTTTTCAGTACTCATGTAGTAGAAGCTAATTTATTGATTCAAAATCTCAAGGTACTTTATAGAAAACGGGAATATTTTTCCTAAGTAAATTTGCTGCAAAAGATTTAAAACAGTTAACTTATCTTTGTTGATTTCAGAATTATCAATAAAAACTTATCTGATGAATTACTTATTTTTCTAGAATGATGATTCATTTATTTTATGAGAAGAAAGCAAAAAATGGTACAAATGACAAGCAAATGGGTTCTTATTGATAATGCATGGTATTTTTCATTTGGTATGTTTACTTAGAAATATTTTTAATTTAGTTTTCACTAAGTAGAGTTTAGTTTGTGTACAGTTATCTTTTCTGGTTTCTAATACCTCCATGTTGAAATTTATAAGCCTTAGTACTCTTAGTACAATGGATCATCCTCAAATGATATAGAGGAGAAAACAATGAAAGTTAGATATTTCAGGAATATTTCTTGAATTATTTCTCAGAATTAATTCAACTTATTAAGGTAACTCTCAGAGGAAAACCAGGAAATGTGAAAGAAAACCAGTTATGCAATTTCCCTGCTTTTCGCATTTATTCAAGAAATTTTAAAAATAATGCCCGTAGATTTGAGAACAATTGTTTAATAGTAATAAAAAAGTTTTGTTAAAAATAGTTTCTCCAAATATTTTAATGATATCTTTAAAGATATCGTAAATGTAACGAATGAAATAAATGACTCCATTGTATACGTTATGTTATCAAATGAATCCTTTAAATTTGAATAGTGAATCAAATTAGATAATTTTTTTGAAGAGTGTCTCTTCATATATAATTTATTTCTAGTTGAGTGCAATAAGTCACATGCAGAGCAACACTTTTAAAAATTTTGTAATACTATTTATCGTCGATATTATGTCGAAAATCAAAAATCACCCACAATGAAATATATGAAATTTTGATGTAACAGCTCTAACTACTATCGAAATAGCATTTTGGAACAACATACAATAATCACATATCATATATTATTATTTATCGGCAGATGTAGTAAGCCTATACGAGTGTTTCTAATCAATAAAATGTCCTGGTAAATTCAGCATATGATATTTTGATATAATAGTGGCATTACATCGTGTGCTGAATTCTACAATTTGATGATCAGCAAAATAGTCGCATTAGTGAATTAAATAACAGAATAGTCGCATTAGTAGATTACTACAACTACAACATAGCAGCAGTTGTAGATGATATCTAGGCACAAAAATGAATATATTATTTCGCATTTTTCAAATTATGAAGGGGAAAAAAGGTTCATTTGTGTTTTTCTCGAAACAGTTTATTTGCAATTATTTAGCTTTAATATTCATTTCGCATTTTATATGTGCATAAATAAGTAGAGTTGAAGATTTTGGAAGTTATTATGCTTATTTTTTGCTGAATCTGTAAAATGAGGGTAAATTTATTTATTGTGTAGAAACCTTTTTTAAACCGGTATAAGTTTAATGGTAAAAGGGAATTCTAATTCATTAATAAAAGATTATATAAGAAATCGAAAACATTATGTTTAAATATCGAAACATGAATAACATATTTTATGTTATGCATGTTTATCCACTATCTGAAGCCAAACGACATTCATATTTTAAAATCAAAACAAGAGTCCTACTTCCCGGAAATTTAAATAAAATATTCTTTTTTCTAATGCTAGAAAAATAAGTGGCCAATAAAATAGCAAAAAAAAATCACAATAAAATGATAATAGGTTTTAAAAATGAATAAAAAGGATCAAATACTGAATAATAAAACTGATTAAAAATAACATTTAAACTGATAATAATTGATGGAGAAAAATAATATGCAAATAGTAAAATTTATAACGGTAGTCAAATTTAAAAAATGTGTTTTGTTTGATAATGTTTAATAGTACAAAAGTCAAATTTGATTATGTGTCATCAAAAGTGTGAACTAAAAGAAATGTTAGTAGGAAAACATAGAACGCATTTAACGCTTATATTCAAATAATATTATAAAAGTACTTTAATGCTTTTGTATTAGAAATAAGCACATTTAAATTTATTAAAAATAAAAAATAATTAAAAAACACCTTGATTTTTTTCTGTATAATTCTTATAATTAACCATTAAATCTAAAATGAATTTTTAAATACGTTTATATATATTTACATGATATTTTCATGAATAATAATAACTTTGTTTAATTCTAATCCTTGTATCCTTTGAAAAGTAATTTTTCGAACTTAGTTACCATTCTTAATAAGGTTTAAAATGAAACCCTGCTCTACCAACCCTCAAAACCTTATTGTTGATGATAAAGTAGAAATCAAACCGCGCATTGCAGAAATGCATCCTTCCCTAAAAGAATTGAAGATTTATCAGACAGTTATATCCTTATACAAGCTTTAATATAATTTTTTATACTTTACTATTACAGGCTTTATTATATATTTCTTTATTATGCAATCTCTTATAAATGCTTTATTATATATTTTTGAGTTTATTTAAATGCATAAAATTTATATTCTTCAGTTATTTACTTAATAGCGATTCCAAATCCTAGAATAAAACCCTGTTTTAGTAGACAGTAAAAAAACAGCATTTTCTGGTTAAGATAATTGAATTTTATTGAATTTAACTTTAGTAAACTTTTTCAAGGGAAAAAGACATTGGTCATGTAAAATATATTTGCTAAACACTTCATCATAACTTTTATTTATTGCTACTCTAAAAGTCAAAACAAAACATAGTATTTCTGTTTAGGAGTGTTGAATTTTATTTAAATCTTCTTAAGTGGACTTTTCAAGGAAAAAAGAAGATGTTCATCGTTTAAAACATATTTGTCAAACTCTCTAAAATAACTTTTGTTTATTTATTTAAGTAACTCAGTTTGTTACACTAATCTAAGCAAAACATAGAATTTTGTGGTTAAAACTGTTGAATTTTGTTTATTTTGTCTTATCTTTTCAAAGGAAAAAAAATTCATCATTTAAAATATATTTGTCAAACCCTTCATCGTAACTTTTATTTACTTATTTTCATAAGCTACTTGTCACTCTAAAAATCTTCTAATACAAAACAACTTTCATGCATTAAAGTGTCAGTACTAGTTTTTTATGAATGCATCACATTCAGTCAAAATTACATTATTCATTTTGTCCTTATAAAACATGGATTTTTAAAGAGGTTCAGTATATTCCATACACTTTTTCATCCAAATTCTCAAATCACATAAATAGCTGCTTATTATTGATTATTCTTACTCAATTATTGATTCTTGGGCAGTTTTCCTATTCCATAAGCCCTGAAATGATGCTTGGAATTTATTTTTCACCTTCGACTCGTAATGGTTTTTTTCATATATTTTATTTCAAGAACCATGTTTCATAAAATTGCTCATTTGAAGTGCTTAAAAACACTCGCCTTTATAACTATGCAATTTTTGAAGGGCAAAAAAAAAAAAAAAAAGATGCAAATCAAATCTTTGATATTTAATATCTCGGCCAAAGAAATTGTTTTTTATTTCCAAAATAAACATTCCAACTAAAGAAAGCATAAAGCAGTAGAATGTAATATTAATCTTGCTTAATCCATCATTTGTCTATATTAAGAGCCAATAATCCTAGTTTTTTTTTGGAAATTACAAATATTGTTTTAAAAAAAACATGTACAAAAAGGCTGGAATAGCAACCTAAAACACGATATAATTTTTCAGAAATATGAATGCATCTTACATACAAACAGAGAGTGCATTAATGATTAAGAATATTTTTTAAAACAGACAAGTAAATAAGACAATTGAATGCATAGAAAAAATATACGATTCATAGAAGAAGTAATTAAAAAAATATCGGACTTTATTTACTTGACAAATGTTAATTATTATCATTTATATTTATTCTGCAATTATTCAAAGGATTTAACATGGCTTTATAATCATTTTTACACAAAATAACATAGAAAAGCAATGAATGAGTTTATAAATAACAGAAGAAACAAGAGCAATGGTATAATTTATAGACTGCAATATACAGAAATGTAAGCATTTTCTTTTTAAAAAAAAGCGTATTTGTTCTTAAAAATAAAAAATAAAATTTTAAAATAAGCATATGTGCATACATGTTCATAACTAAGCGGGAAATCCTCATTTGTATTATATCTTGTTATTCTTGGATGAAACCAAATTAGTGCATTAGTTGATATGATTTGTTTTCATAATTTTTGAATTCATTTCGGTCTGATAACAAATTAGTCGTATTAACTAACAATGACAATGTTTCGTGGCTCTTATAAGCATATATGTAAACAAAACTTCAACAGAAATAATACACCCAATTTTTTACAAACCAGAGAAAATGACGTGAAAGGAAAAGCACTCTTCTCTTCAAAATGTCTTTAAAAATTTTCATCATAACTGGTGCCAATTTATATAAAATATTATATGACTTGCAAAAACTTGTTTCCAAGTTTTGTTGTCAACAACACAACACAGACAATTTTAAAGATTTTTTCCATTCACAAATGTAAACAAATCTTTTCCTTTAAAAAATACAACTTTTTAGGTAATCAAATTCATTCAGATATAAAGAAGGAGAATTTTTCTTCTCCATGGAATGCATATACGCAGCATTTATCGTAAATGTCAATAAAATATTGCGTAATTCTGCATTTTTTGGATTATTCAATATAATAAAGGTGTCTATGTCTCTTTGAATCAATTCAAATTTTTGTTACAAATATTTGTATGAAAAAATTACTCTAGTAGGAATAGTTCAGAAAAAAAGAGTGTTATAAAAAATGAATAAAGCAATTCGAACTTACTTAAAATGCAAAAGGGGCGGAAGGATTCGGGAGCGGCATGTGGAGTTCTAACTCATCAGCTGGTAGCGGAGCACTACAGAAAACCACGTGTTTTTAAGCGGAAGGATGAGAGTTGAACACTGAAGGATCTACAAGTTTTCAACATTGTTCAGAGAACAACAACAGTCTGTTGATGCTGAAAGTTAGTTTTGGGAGTGAACTTTACTGTCCGTAGTTAGAGTACTAACTAACATTTTTGAATCGGATCCAACGGAGTATTGATCAGACTGCAGTCATTTCTCGTAGGTAGCTTTCAACGTCGGTGGAAATGAGAAAACCGTTAAATTTCCTGGAAAGTACTATAATAGGGGCATGAGTAGCATTCATCCATTGCATCTGGTTAACAAAATAATCTTCCTCTTTTCTAGCTCTAGAAAACGACTCGTGTTGGCAGCTTGCCCCTGCCTCTGAATGATATATCTTTTTTCCCGACGGGGTTATTTCTACTTTCTGAGCGGTTGATGACATTTTCTGCAGACAATTTTAGCCTAGGACGATTTCGGGTTACTTGTGACTGAGTGCAATTCTCACGGGAACAACAACACTTCGAGAAAGTGTCGAATCAAAGCAAAGAGATAGGGCTACAAACTCCCAAACAAATTGAATAAGTGTATTATTCTTCGTCTTTAAAAAAGGGCTGCTTTTCAACGAGTTATTAAGTCTGTCAGCATCGCGTAAACCACTGACTGTCAGAACTCAACTCCAAGTGATGTCATTCAGCTCAATTAAGTCTTTAAGGTCTTTTCATTTTTTGACACAAAACTGTGAAATGATCATAAATTTTTAACTACTAGCACAAATGAGTTTATTCTGTAAATGGAAATTTTTAATAATGATATACAAAAATGTTTCCTTAATTTAATTAAATTATTCTACAAATTTTATGAGCTGAATATAAGCGAATTCAGTCGGGGGTTTTTCCTGTTGTCTTTATTTGTTTATATTTTTAGTTTTACAGTCAGATTTGATGCAGTTTAAGAGTTTTAATAAGTTACACTGTTTACATCATTTAATAAATTTCGTTACAGCTCAGGATAACCATTCGTTTTTAATCAAAGAACATTTTTATCGCTTTTATGCGCTTACAGATCATACTAACATAAAAATTTTAATAAAATTATTGAAATAATGCATGATTCTCATGCAGTGGAAAATGCTGGTCTGTACTCTTCTTACGTACCTGCAGGTAACGGTTGGAAGTTTTCTCCTCAGTTGTTTTATCCAATCCGACTGAAGCAATGGATGAATGTATTCGTAGGAAGTTCGCGTAGGCAATGGTTTATCTAACCACGTACAACTGTCAAATAG
>JAPMOR010015796.1:50284-68859 GCA_026543865.1 Argiope aurantia | reverse complement strand
GTTTATCTAACCACGTACAACTGTCAAATAGTACTAGAGAAGAAGGGAAGGGAAGGGAAGAGAAGTCGCAAATGGTTGCGCAGTATCTGAAATAACGCATGATATCAGAGGAAGACAAGACATTTATTTTTAATGTTGCAAAACTTTAAATGAAAGAAATGGATTCATCTTTCTTACAAAAAAAAATCAATATTTGGAACCATCTTGCGCATCATACTAGTTTTCAAGTTAGAGCTTCTCATTACACACTTTTATTTAACTTGATTTGTTTATATTTTTAAAGATATGACTCTACAATTGATTTGCCACTTAATAAATTGAACCTAAATCTTGTGCACTTGTGCATTCTCGGCAACAATGTTCTATTTAAGTATTATTAGAACTTATTGACCAAGTTAATCGATCAAGTTGATTAAATTTTTATTCCGTGCACATGGTGTCACTTGGTACTGAATTTGAGAAAAAAAATCATTTCAAAGGTCCATAAAATTTACAAAAGGGAATTGATTCTAAATGAAATTTAAAAATAGAAAATAATTAAAATTAAGCATTTCTACTTTTAGTATGATAATAAAATTTTCATTTCAAAAATTGTTTTTACTAAATTGATGTATTTTACAAATTTTTCTTTGATCTTTGAATATAAATAATGGTATCATTAGCTTTATTTTTATAGAAATTGCATACAATAAAGTTAAAAGTTTTTATTCATGTAGTTAATATACAAATATTTTTATAATTCAATGCAAATTATCACTAGTCAATTATCTTTTGAATATTCTAAAATAGAATTTTTCTTTTTACATTTATTGTTAAAAAGGAGCTTTTAACAAATAATTTTAGGAAAAATATAGCATTTTAGGAGACATTTTCTTGTTAAATTCTAATTCCAATATTTCAGCAAAATTAGATTTTAATTTCATGTTCTTTATAATTTCAAGTTAAGAAAACATTTAACTGGTTTTACAAAAACTTTTAAACTTTACATTTATTTCATATTTAACAGGGCTTTTTAATTGTATTGTGTTATAAGTGGAATCATCCACGCATCGATGAATACCTAATATTACTTTAGTTCAGATAATGTTGGCTGGGACTACTTGTGGCTCGTATAATATATAGTTTTACGTGTCATCTTTTCTCAATAATAACTGTAGAAAGTACAAAAAACTATACGTAATTAATAAAATAAAGAAGTTATAGATGACAGTCTTGAATAGAAGTATTTGAAGTATGAGGATGGGAAGTCGGCAGTCTACAATTGGATTACCTACTCTCCAGAGGCATATTACAGACAGGCACAGATAACAATCCTTATATTCTATGATTGATCCTTACACCAAGAGACTGGCCTACTACAGAACGTGAATAATAATGGACTCTACTTTGATCTTGGCACAAAGCCCAATTAATTATTACAAATTGGCCTGTCATTAGAATTTACCTCTGAGACTTAGAACCAAAAAGGATTTTTTAAAGTTTTATAAACTGATTTCGATCAGTTTTTAAGTGGTTGCCGTCACTAAGTCGTTGCCCTTTTAAGTTGTTGCATTCGTATGACCAAGAATATACAGGCCGATATATGGTTAATCCCTTATTGAATTTAATCTAAAATTTGATATAGATCTATTATTTTGATGATAAAGCCATAGTCTAAATTCTATCGCCCAACTTCCCATTAAACGAATTACGCCCAAAAGGCTAAATATCAAATGTTATCTTTCTAGCCAGTTATATTTTGGAGCTATCGTGTTCAAACAGACAGATATAATACCAAAAAGGTGTTTTTCGGATTCTGGAAGGTCTGAAATGTTTCGACATCGAATTTTTTGTGGATTATAATACTTTCTCTTTATATACTTCATACACAAGAAAATAAAAATCAAAGAGTGGAAAATTGTTCTGTATAAGCTAAATCGCTTTTAAAAAGAGTAAGAGCTCTTATTTTTCCCATTGCGAAACGAGTTATTAAAAAAATCTTTAGATTAATAAATATACTCATAAATTCCCCCAAGTCTAGACAAGGATTAGAAAAAATCCGAACAGAAACTGGATCCTCTGATGACACAAGGACAATATCTGGTGATCCGTTACTGCAATAATCGATTCCAAAATTTGTATTAATCCAAAGCAATTTGAAAAAAAAAAGCAAAAAAAAAACCGTCATGGAGAATCAATTAGCTCAATATGTGTGAATCAATTAACTCAATTAATGTGCTTTTAGTTCTATAAATGAACAATACTTCAAAATCTTTCAATTAACCAGAGACTGATGATGATGACATACATGGATTTGACTTACAAAATGAAAATTTTCTAACAGATATAATGAGCTTTCTCTTTGCAAAATATAATCATAGAAAATAAATAAATATATTTACAATATTCTTTAAAAAACTGACATTTATGCTATTATTATTTTCAAATTCTGCGAATAGCTGTAATTTTCTTGTATCTGAAATTAATAGATTTCATTACGCTGCTTTTTTTCTTAGTTCCTATTTAGTAATTCATACTGTGTATCATATTCTGATATGTTATGGTTTCACTATTTTCACATAAATGGTCTACATCTTTATTAAAATGTTTATTCTGCCTTTTCTTAATAGTGCTTCTTGTGATATAGAGATCTGATTTGAATTGGAACATATATTCTTTTGAATTCAGCTTTCATATATTTATTACTCTTTCCTTTTTTGTAAAACTTTTATTGTTGTTAACGAATTTTTTTTCTTTTTATGAGTAATTATATTTTAGAGAAAATTAAATCAGATTCAAAGTGAACTACGGCTTGATGAAATGAAAGCTGATTGGTTAAGAGAAGAATTGTGTCTTCCCGTTGGTGTGGTGTAAAAGCTTTGGGATGGGTGCTAGCTCAGTTGTTGTCCTCGGTACCCGTTAGAGGATCAAAATTACTTCCCAAAATAGAAAATTCTTTGTTTTTAAACTGCAATGAAGTTACATAAAATCTGATGATTTTCCTGATTACTGTCATTTAGGAAGTCTTTTACTGTTTAAACATGTCGGTAAAGTATACTTTGCTGCAATCGTGTTCATTAAAAAGAAGTTTTAAGCTAAGCACAACACAAGTGTGGAATAATTCCTACTAAAAACTTTGTAGTAAACCATTTAAATATCAAAAGTAGAAATAATAAAAAAAATCATTGGACACACTTTCATGGATGCTTCTCATGTGATGCGAAAAATTGTAGACTGAGGCTGTTGGAGAAAAGAAAATGAAAAAAAAATTATTAACTTTCATTTTTTTTATTTCATTAGCGCACTATTTAATAATTTATTTTGCTTAGTATTGTTTATCTACAATATAATTTGAGGTTTCCCTTTGCATATATTTCATTCTCCTGGGATTAATCTTAATTTCCTCAATTCGCGCAACCACAAATATATATATTCCTCACAACAAAGGTGAAAACAGAAATCAAATAACAAAAATCGAGGTCATATTTTCAAATGTAATTCAAATTTTAAAAAAAGATGTATTTTACGAAGCATCATTAAAATAAGCCGGAGTCGACATCGTCTTCTAAAATTTGTTTAGTTCAATAAGATTAGCATTCATTTTCGAAGGTATACGACAGCAATTTTGAGACAGGCCTCATATTTTTAAACAGTGATTAGATGAGAATTACACTTGATTCAGCACTCTACTCTCAAGCTTCCATTCCACATCAACATGAGGATACTTAATCCTCTTCGGTATATATAAAGTGCTTCAATTTCATGTGCAGAGTGGATCTATGGTAATATTTTAAACCCAAAGCCGAGACCTTACAATAAAGTCACTGTTCCAATTTCTAAAATATTCATAAATGAAATTTCTTCTTTATTAACTATTATTGCCCACTTCCGGTTTCCATATAATGTAGCTGGTGGTGAAGAAATCATTTTTTTCGCAAAGACAGCTTTATATAATTTATCAATTTAATTAGATACATTTTTATTTTTTAGAAAAAGATTCATATTATTATTGGCACTTATTTTTAAGCCGTCATTCCTGAATTCAGATGGCAAATTGTTTTAAATCTAATTTCTCAAAAAAAAATGCATTTTGGAGTTTTTAATAAGTCTTTCAGAAATTGGCCAGATATTGTAGATAACATTAGTAATGTGTTTGTTTTCTTAAAGCAATTTAAAATGATTGATATCTTGCTATGAAGCAAAATTTTAAGTCAGTAAGATATTGTCTAGCAAATGTGACTTATAAGATTTTGCCATCTTTTAAAAAGTCAGGATTCTTTATGTTATAAAAGTAATGCCGTTGTATTAAAATTCAATTTTTCGATTTGATTTATTAGATATTATGTTTTGAATTTACAAAAGATTTATGCGATTCTATTTTCGTTATTTTCAATCTGTCAGAAACCGGAAACCTTATCAAAACTAATACTACTCACTCCAAGCTTTTACACCTCAGTAATACGAAATCATTTGATCATCCAACATCGAAAGCAACACTAAAATAAGCACTACGGACTCCCAAATTTTTGGACCCCAGCAATATGAAGCCTATTTTTAGCTCATGCTTCGAATTAACAAGAGGATTGTTAGGAACTATATTTATAATTTTAAATCTATCAGAAATTTAAAATGACATCAGATCCAATACCACTCACTCTAGATTTTCGCATCCCACCTAAATGAAGTCATTTGACTTGAAAGCTGATTTAACCCATGAACAAGGCAGATCTACAGAAAAGCAGGACTAGAAGTCCCAAACCTCCGTTCATGACACCAAATCGTTGCCATTGCTATCACAGCCTTATGCTTGTTTCCATAAAAGAAATGTCCGAATCAGATGTCACATGTTTCTTTAAAATCGGAAGTGTTCTTCAAACGATTTTCTCATTTATTTCCAAATTAAAAACTGGCAGGTGAACAGTCCTCCATTTGACAGAATTATTCCAAAATTTGATGGGGCCGTGGTGGCCTTGTGGTAAGGTCTCAGATTCAGAACCGAAGAGTTTCAGGTTCGAGACCCGATTCCACCGAAGAACTGCTGTGTAAGCGGGTCTGGTGCACGTAAACGTCCTGGTCAAACGTCCTCCTGCTGGTGTGGTTTGGTGTGGAGAGGGGGGTGCCACCTCAAGTGTCGTCCTCGTTTTCTGACCGCGGTTTAAAATTACGAGGTCCGTCCCAAAATAGCTCTAATGTTGCTTTATAACGGTACGTTAATATATCTAATCTAATCAAAGTCCAAAATTTGATCCAACTGTGATATGATTATCGTTTGCCAAATTTCATTTATCGCGATATTTGCGTTTTACAGTTATAATTGATGAAAGAATATGTAGACAATCTCTCCATAGACGAATTGGAACCAAAATTTGATAACGATCGAAATTTTGATGTATGACTACATGCAAATTTTAACATTTTGGTTTGAAATTATCGAATTCATATATGCATGAATAGACAAACAGGATAGTCAATTCTTAGACATATTTGGTACAAACTCACATATAATTTTGTAATCTTGGTGGAAAAACTGCATGTCCATTTTCAAATATGTAGGGAATTGTTTCCTTTCTTTTATATCATACCTCTATTGAGCTCACGCACTACAACAGTTTTCCTTTTGACGGCTTTAGCTTAAAAAATTAATTTTATATACAATTTTATTACGAAGACGAATGGCACACACACAAACACACACACAGACACACACACACGTGTGTGTGTGTAATGATATTTTAAAATTTAATTCAAACTTAATTAATCTGTTAATTTTTAGCTCAATTTAGCCCACTCTAAATTTTTTTCTTATTTCCTGATCCAATTCCACTTTTTCTATTTAAATAATTCAAGAGAAGCTTTGTAAAATGCTTTAGTCAGCGGTTCCCCCGCTCCGAGTGAAAGGATAAAAATTGCTGAGCTAAACAAATTATTTTTTAAAAGATCCCTGCGTTTCCCTTGCCTGGTCGGCGCTTGCAAAGAAAATCCCTGTCGAATTCTCATTGTATAAGCACTGTGAAGAAATATTTTCCCTATCAATATCTCATGTTATATAAGACTAGGGATAAAATTTTCATCAGCTTTCCCTCATTTTCGCTCTGTGTCGTTTTGTGTGTGTGTGTGTGTGTTCGTCGCTTCTACTTGTACATAATGCGTGCCTCACCGGGATGAAATAAAACGACGTTAAAAAAAATCGAAAGTCTCTTCACTGTCTTCGAAACTGCCTACTTATTAAAAAAATTATATGCTTACACATATATAAATTCATACTTGGGGAGGTTTGGAAAGCAAAGATTTGTGAAATTACCACGCTCAATTTTTTGATGATTACAATACTTTCTGTGTATAAGAAATTAAAATGGAGAAAGAATATTCGAATTTTAAAAAAGAAAAATGATACGAAAACTGTAATTTTATTATTAATTTTTCTATGGATTTCAAAAAAGCATTGAAGAATAAAAATCTTAATCCAGTTTAATATATCGAGTCAGATTGTGATATGAGTATGACACTTGTATTACTCGATTTGTTTCTATTTTTATTAAATTAAATAGATATATTTCGATCAATTAATTCTGACTGTAAATTTCCCTTTACAAACTGATACAATGGAATACAAAAGTAATAACAAGCAAGGTAAATATCACAAATAATATTCATTATCACAAAGTAACTCCAGTCTATATATTAATCGATCATAGCGTTTTATAATTTTTAAAATCCTTTTGACCAACTAATAGTGATTGCTACCTTTATATTTAAAAACTCTCTGTGAGAGCATTATGAAAAAAAAAATCAAATCTGTGAAGGTTAATAATAAATCAATTTCGTCAATCCATCTTATTTTGATAAACCTGTCATTTGTCAAACTAGAATATAACTATCATCCATCATTCCCTTCTACTTTCTTTAAAAATGTTGTATTCATAGCTAAAATTATCAACATTACACATCGCTCTTCGACTTTTATCAACTAAATCCACTTACTAAACACAATAGTTGGTCCATATTTCTTCTTTTTACTTTGCGTGCTTAGAGTAAATTTGTACAATAAATATTTATGCATCTGACATTTCGAAACAGAGTCAAGAATAAATATTGCACATCAAATCTAGAAGAGAAATATTAGCTTAAATTTCTGAATGATAAGATTTGTATTTTACTTAAGTATGCTTGGTTGTTAAGATAAAGACTTGTTTTGCAACTTTTTTTTCTGATTTATTGCAAGATAATCTAAGTTATGTATATTTAGTTATGTATAATATTTTTGCGTTATTTGCGTTTAACATACAAGGTATTTTTTTACTTAATTTATTAATCAGAAAAATTTTGCTAAACATTCTAATTAGATTTTTTAAAATTTTACACATATTATAATAAGAAGTATATTCATTAGAAGAATTTCATAAATATTGAATTGAACAATGAGAAATTGGTACAAAACGTAACTTGTGTCAATTGTTACTGTTCAATATTTTAGTTTATTAAATAATTTTATTTATAACAAATTCGTTAACCCTTCATATCCTAAATACTAATTTGCCAGTAATTTATTAAATTTTATTTTTGTATAACAGATAAGATTTGAAGCAGAATTTGAAGCAGGAAAGAAAAAAAAATAATTAAAATAATGCAATTATAAATTGTAAAAGGCTATTCCTATTTTCAGCTACTATCATCTGTCAGAGCGACATTTCTCGTATTTAGCAACAAAAAAGTGTCATATTACAATGACATGTGATTAAATTGGTACTTTTAACTATTGCCAGGGTATAAAGGGTTAATAATTTATGTTTGAAATAATATTATTGAATAAATTAGTTTTAATTAATTTTTTTTCATATAAGCAAAACCAAATAAATATTTTCAATATAGCTGCTTAATATAATGAATTAATAAAAATGTTCAGTTAATTGATGTTGAATATTTCTCAAAATGGATGAGAATATACTTTTTTCCTATTTATATGTTTGCATATTAAAACTAAATGCTGACTTCTTTTAAAATTAGTGGGCAGTTAAATCTTTTTTAAGTCTGGGAAGAAAGCAGTTCCAAACAATCTACCCTGTGGATGTTGAAGCCTAAAAAAAAAAACTTCAGCCCAAACTCTCCTCATAATGAAATTATTGCTCAAAAATATCTCCCAATGACCCTTAAGTTTCTTAGATTATTCGAGCTCGATCGATAATTCTGATAGTGCAATAAAAAGCCACTGGGTCAAATCGGATGAAGGTGAGTTTCTACAATCGAAATACCATTTTTTTAATCAATATTTAAAGCGAAAAATGAATTGTTTCGTGTTTTTTTAAACTTTTATCTCTTCTGCTGCTTATATATTCAGAATGTTTCAAGAAGATGATTTAGTAATGGAAGTTCTTTAATTTCTCTTAACTCAATATAGATTTCATGATTTAGAACGCCCTAATATAAATATGATAATGTTAGTATTGATATTTTTTTAAAATGCAGATGTCACGCTTAACTTGAAACAGACAATATAGAAAACTTAGTTTTGATCTATCTAGTATTGAATTTAAACTTTCAGATAAGAATTTATTGAAGACAGTTTTGAAATACTGGACGTGAAGCAGCGCAGAGTCTTCCTTAAACTTTACATTGTATTAAAAAAAAAGAAAAAAAAAGAAGTAAAATCAAGGAGAAGACATTTTATAGCTTCAAAACAGGGAATGCATTTACTTTGGAATATAACCAATAATTATAATAAAAAAAACCAATTAATTGTTGTGAAGAATTTCCTTAAACTCACTTAAAACAACTGATTGGACTAAAAACAGAGGAAGTCATATCTACTGTTTATTCTCGGATTCTGAAATCCTCCGCATTTTTGCGCATGCGTCAGGAGGATTGATTTCATCAAAAAAGGTGTGAAAAGAAAAATGAAAGGAAAAAACATTTATATTTAGTATTTGAGAGGAACTCATACTATTGGTAGAATTAGGAAGCGTAATAACCACTCAACTTTCTACTTACCACCCCTTTAAGAAGTGTAAGCGTCGAGTAGTGGTAGTCTCGAGATCCTGAAACGAATAGTAATTCTGAAAGGTCTGGTATAGTTTAGTTTAATAAGATTACAATCCGTTCTTAAGTTAAGCAAGAATTTTATGAAAAGGATTTTGTATTTCTTAATTGTGACCAAAGAACAAAGAAACACCAGAGCCGGTATTCACGTCTCCAAACTTTAACACTGTACCAGCAGCAGGTCGTTTCAAACCAGCGAATGGTCCTAAACGCACCAGCCCACGTTCATGGCAGATAATTTGTGCAGAAGGAATTCGAAGCAGAGTTCCTCCGGTAAGGCTTTCAGATCACCATGGTTTCGCTTAAACAGGTAGAATCAAATTAGTCTTTTGTACGAGACGTTAAATTTTTTTGAAAAAGTAAGCATTAAAAACCTCGTTTGATTCGAAAATAGAAAGGCATATGAAGTTATGTAAAAGGCTCTGAATGTACGATGTCTGTGATATGCTTCGGCCACTGTTCAATTCACATCCCAAGTATATATAAAAATTTCAAGATTTGAAGCGATTCTGTACCTCATTTCAATAGCTTTTTTTTGAAGATTTTATGAAAACAAAGCAGTCATATTATAATTACATAACTTTGCAAATGAATCAAAAAGTAGAATTGATCCGGCAACGGCGAATAATTATAACAGTCATTAAAAGTAATATAAGACATACAACAGACGTTAAAAACAAAAGTAAATATACGAGATTATATAAATGTCTTACAAGTGTTAGATGTAAGTCTTTAGGCAAGCATCCAGGTTGTGATTCACACTACCTACTACTTTTAATCTCTCCAGATCCGAAACAATACTACACTTCTATTCATTCATGCTGTTTTGTAAATGAACATTGTCACAAAAGAAAGCAATTGAACAGAGGTACAGAACTGTTTCAATTCTAAAAGACCTCATGGCATACATAAAAATTAAAATGAGATCACATAAATTACAAAATTGGGCCGCTCGACTCTCTTGTTTCATTAAAATGTGTCTCCCAAATTTTTAGAAATTTAATGCTAGAGACCTAAAAACATTAAAATGCTATCATACATAATTAAATTATTTTAAACAAATATTTTGAATATGACAGATCAGGGTATATCTACATATATGATACATGTATCGCCAATAGTATATTGCATTATTTTTGATCAGGCAATTTTTGAAAAGCATTAGGATATTGTGCTAAATAATGCTGAAATTCAAGAAAGTGACAAGTTTCTTCGTCATTTCATGTTACAGATATTTCGTGAATTAATTAATAAAAGATAATTTGTGCAGTTTGGTTGAAATGATTTGAAAGTGAGTGTATTTCTGATAAAGTTTTTAATGCTTTATTATAAATCATATTTGCAAAATTGTATTTTCACTCTTAGTATTTATTAAAAATGAGTACAAGATACGGTTGCAGCTTAAACTTGATTTACACTTGAAATAAATTTTAATTCTAGATAATAAGAAATCGTCAGAAATTACATTTTAAGCAAAACGGTTCAAAATTACCGGAGATATACAAGAAAAAAGAGGCTGTTTTCAATATATGTAAAAGTAGCAAAGAGGTCACTCTATTAATACTTTCATTTAATCAAGTTTTCCTTTCAATCGTTAATATCGTAACTTTGCCAAGAAATTGTAATTTTTTTTTAGGATTACCGTTATTACCAAAACTAAATAAGAATTTTAAATCCATCCTTTTATTTGTGTATTTAATTGCAGATAAAGAACAGTATTTCCGATATTGTTTAAAACAATAATATTAATTATGTAGTTTAGTTAAAACAATAGTATTAGTTAGTAATTTTTCAATTAATATTAATAAAACTAGCATAAATTTAAAGTTTTTGGAGCAATCAGTTGCTTATTTTTTAAAAAGTCAGATGTTTATTTTCTGAAATATTCCTTTAGAACTGAAACATTAATAACATTATGCTATTGATTTGCATATTATAATTTCCATCGAAGAATACTTTAAATCATTTTTTGGAATTTTTTTGCAATTTATCTCAACTTACCAGTGTAGACAGCGATCACATTTTGAGCTAAATCCAACAAAGGGTTGACCTGTCTGTTGATTTGTATTTTCAGAAGCATGTAAATGCGATTAGTGAAAAGCGCAATGGCTTGAATATATATCAAATTTTGTATGGAAATTTGTCACTACAATTGTAGTTTTGTGTAAAATATTCGTTTCAATCGGTTCAGGAAAAATATATCTAAAACACAAATTCGATTATCGAATATTATTAACCAGCTAACTATTTCGACCTCTTCGGAAAATGCGCATCTAAATTGTGGTGCAAAAATTTAGCGATGACGAATATACTCGTCAAACACAGAGTATGTAATACGAAATTATATTGAGATGAAATTACTTTTATTTTCTTATTTCAATAATCACGTTTATTTAATTACTTAAACTAACATACATTTTTTGCACATGAACCATAAAAAATGTCACCGCTTGAAAACATGTAAAAGGGATACAAAAGGATCCTCAGCCCGGTTTTTATTATCAGGTGCACCATTTATTGAATAGTCTAAAACAATTTATGGTTGCCTAATTGCTTCTGGGGTGATTAATATAACACAATGATACATTTAAGAAAAACAATTCATATTATATGCGGGTTTTTTATAATAATTTCTAATAATCTTTTATATGTTTTTTTTAATTTTGACTTGACCTCAAAATATTTTAAATGTCTTGAAATTTACGAATTCATTTGAGTTTTTACTAAAACTGTAATTCAAATTGCAAATTGTCACAACTTATTACTCCTAACGAATAAACTCGTTATGATTCATGACGAGTATACTCGTCAAAAAAAGTTAACTGGTTAACCTCATGGCAGGGAATAATCGCCAAAAAATCGTCAAGGATCACACGATATATTCAGCAATAGTGCTGAATTCTCGCCAAATGTTAATATTTAGTAACTGTTGTATGCCAGCGTCATGCAAGACGTTCTGCCGTACCTAAGGTTTACAATTTTTTCAGGAGGCTGAGAGAAAATACCTTTATTAGAAAGTATGTGATAAAGTTTTTATAATGCTACTCCCCCTGTATAACGTTATATATGTTACCTCTAAAGTGCAGTAATCAATTAATCTGCAGATTAGCAAGCTAATATGCACATTAACTAGAATAATCCGTTAAAGTGGGGAAAATTGTTTCATTTCTCAAATTACCTCGATAATCTGCGAATTTCCTAGATAATCTGGGCATTACCTACTAGATAATACTAAACAGAACATTACTTACTAAACAGAATTATCTATGCTAAGCACTGGCACCCTACTCAAATTATGAGAAATAAAAGCAACTGGCGACGACCATACATTGGCGAAACCAAACTAAAAATAGAGGAGGAGGCGGAAGGAGTAGGGAAAGGAAAAGAGAGAAACAAACTTTTGAACTTTAACGATATGAAACCGCAAATATGCACATTACCTAGTTAAAATGCAAAAAAAACTCTTGATTCCGCGCTTTAAAGGAGCAAATCCTTTAATCTGTAGATTAGCTAGGTAATCTGCATATTAACGAATTTCGAGCTTTAACGATAACATATACAGCACATGAGGGTGAAATGTTATTTACATGTGCAACGCAATTACGGTCGGTCCTTGTCTGATTATTGTAGTTATAAAGCAATCGAGCATGATCAGTATATAATAGAATAACGAACTGGAAATGTGTACCATTAATATCTTTTTTGAATCTTTGATTTACAGACTTTGTTAGTTACACTAGATTAAAAAGGATTAAAACAACAAATAGGATTGAAATAAGAGTAAAAACAACAAAATACACCACATGTGAATACATTTTATATATTACATATGGATATTTACAGTTTAAAAACAAATAATTAAATTGGTATAAATATTCCCCAAATTTTATTAATTTTTTAAATAAAAATAACTCTTAGCAATGATTTTTGTTGTTGTTCCAAATTTCAAACCGTTTCCATTGGTTTAAGGAATGTTTAACTGCGTTTTCAATCTATTTTAATCCATAAGTTTAGTTATATTAACTTCTCATTGTAAAGCAACACTAGGGCTATTTTGGGACGGACCTCGTAATTTTGAACCGCGGTCAGATGACGAGGACGACACCTGAGCTAGTACCCCCCTCTCCACGCCACACCACACCAGCGGGAGGACGTTTGGCATGACGCATTTAACGTGCAACAGACCCCCTTACACGGGGTTTCTTCGGTGGAATCGGGTCTCGAACCTGAAATCCTACTGCTCACAAGCCGAGACCTTACCACCAGGCCACCGCGGCCTTCTTTAATCCATAAATTGTGGTATTGAGATATTGTTTTCTTTTCGGTAACGTTATTGATGGTTACTGTACCTTCGGATAAAGTATTATGTATAAATAGAGTACAATCGGATGAATTAAATTATTCTTCTCTAGGAGTTACTGAAAAGGGTTGACCTCGAAATAAATATTTATAATTTTTTGAATTTAGAACTGGCACAGGTATTCCGAGATAGGGGAAAGAAATAAGAATAGAAGTTATTTTAAATATTTCTGAAAATATACTAGGTTTAAAGAAAAGAAAAATCGATTAAAATATTGAATTTTTCAGAAATAATTTTTGTAATCATAAATCAAAATCCACATTCTTATACAAGATTACAAGCTGAAATCAATGTGATGATCTTAGTGCTAATAAGCAGGCATTTTACCAACTACATCACTTGGTTTTCATATGAAGTGGTAATTCTGTTCTTTAAAGGAAATTTGCATTTTGTCAATATGATAATAAGCAATTTCGTCACTTTCAATTTCTTACAGATGCAAAGATTTGTTTAAAATTTTCAAAGACATTTTCTAGGGTTTTTACCTAGCCAAGATTGGAAATTTGATTTTTTTAGATAACTTACAAAGATATCCAATTTTATCGCTTAAAGATTCAATAAATATAGTGTTACAAACTTGTAATGATGTTTCCGTGCACAGTTAGTTTCATAGTAAGGAAGAGAGATTTATAGATACTTTTGACGAATACTGAATTGATGCCAGGTCATTACCCCTAACCTCGGCGACAGAATTGAAAGTTCTCGAAAATACAATATCTATGGTGATACCTATTTAGGATTTGAGATCCATGGATCTTTCTAAAAAACCATGTCTTGTCAGAAAACATATATTAACGAAAGAACTATAGCAAATAAATCAAGTGAATTCTCTTTTTGGTGTGTTAATCGCAGAAAAAACTCTAGAGTTGTTTACGCTGAGCTCTTTTCTACTTAGTGGATAGCTGCCTGCTTGTGGTGTTGATTTCCGCAAGTGCTGTTTTCGCCTACGCTTCGACTGTGTTTCATGTTTTCTTAAGGAATAAAGCTTCGTTATCCATTATTGAGATTGCTGGACTTTTTACAGAATGCATTCCGTAGAAATATTGATGAATTAAATAAAAGAGACTTGAAATAATACACTAAACCAAACTAAATGGAATTCAAAAACATCGGATTTTTCCGACGAATCACAGAAAACTATCGCAAAAAAAATTAAGTTTATTTATAATAATCTCATAAAAGAGCAAAAAGAACATTTCGAAATTCATAGAGAAAGATATTGAGTTTGACGAATCCTGAAAATAACATTTTAGTTTGTAGATGAATTGTACCTATAAATAATGTTTTATCTTTATATACAATACCAGAAGTAAAAACGTTTTATTCATGGGTATAATAGATATCTTCAAAAAATCATTTCATAAACTAAAACGTTACTTAATGGAAGTTACACTTTCTAAACCCATACGGTTATTTGGTGCAGTTTTATTGACTAAATTAGTAAGTGTACATTTAAATATGTGAACTAAATAAATTATTTAAAAAAAATTAAAGGTTTTAAATTTTATAAATATGTCATATAGTTAAACGGATTTTAAATTTAGATTTTTTAAAAATTTGAAAGGATTTTCCTGAATTATATAAAGCGAACAATGAGCTCTAACAGAAAAAAAAATTTAATTCAGAAAACAACAAAAAATAATTTCAAAAGAAGGGAATTTTTATCATGTTTTTAATCCGCCCTCAGATACCATGATTTTCCTTAAGTCTTTATTTCCATCCATCCGATTGATTTTGTTTTAGGGTATAATTATTTTTTTAACCTTTTTAAACTTACGAACTTTATTAACATTTTTACTTCCTAAATATATTTTTAAACAGTGATAGAAAAGTAATTTTAAATGTAAAAAGTAGTACAATTTTTTGGGTTCATTTATCTCAAAATAATGTAAGATAATGTTAAAAGTTAAAATAATGGTTTTAAATAATACATTTATTTTAAAATGTTAAAAAGGTATATTAATAAAGTGTTATTCGTTCTGTTAAAGAAACTAGTTTTCTAAATTAGGTCATTATTTTCTTTACACACAATTAAAGCGAAATTTTTTTCTACCCCCACAATCTGAGGCATTGATTTTTTGCAATTTGCTGGTTACTTTTGAGTGTTATTCACATGATGTCACCTTTTGTATGACACTCTTTATCACATGCAGCTCAAGAATAAAAAGATTTATTGGACAAACAAAAAATAATCGTTTCAATGAAATAACTACGTATTATTTCAAGGTGCATGTAATTATATGCCTAAACGCTGAAATTTATGGAATACCAATGGTTAACAGTTTGATTTATTCTCAAGTTACAACAGAGGCCAGATTAATAATAGGCAAAGTACACAACTGCTTCGAGAAGGGGTGGGCATTAAGTCGATCGCGATCGACCGGTGGACCACCAAGACATTTTGAGGTGACCGCCTTTACTAAGACCTAAAACGCGCATACTAAAAGAAATATATTTATGGAGCCCCGGTGATTATTATTATGTTTGTATCTTGCTATTATTACTACGTTTGTAGTTATGTAGGTAAGTACATATTCTGTATTTATTATTAAGTTATAATAAATATTATAGACATTTTTTTAGCTCACCACACCTACACCACTGGGTGGGCCGAAATACCTTGAAAAGAATTAGAAGTAGCCCATACCTTGGAAAAGTCTGCCCATCCCTGGCTTAGAAGTTCTACAACTCTGGGCTGACCAGATGTCTTCAGACTTTTTTTTTGTGGTATTTTCAGAGAAATGTAATTTTTAAGGACAGTAAAATTATTCAAATGAAATCAAATATCATTTAAATTTTGGAACAATATTCTAGCAGTGTACCTAATTAATTATCTTATGCAAGTTTTGTATTAAGTTGTTTCATAATTTTTACAAGATATGTTATATCCTAATATAATAGATATTTAGATCAAATGATTAAATAGTATCTACATTGCGTTAAAAAGTTTTTTTTTCTTTCTAAAAAAATTACTTTTATTTTTGGAATTTTTTTATAGACAAAATATTGAAACCAACTTTCTTGAAAATACTTCGGAATTCAACTGGGCGTCCCTGGTTCGAGTTCTGGTTCGGGCATGGTTGTTCTCTACCCTGTATTCTATTTGTGAGGTGTGTGAAAGAGCCCCCCTATAAAAAGGGGTTCTGCAAGCGAATGTGTATGTCATCTTCATATGAGTAGAAATCAGACTTCTGCCCTCGAGTACTCTGGGGCCTTTGCCCTCAGAAGCTACTGCACACTCGGCTTAAATCGCTGACATTTCGTTAGAGGGCTTGTAAAGAACCATAAGTAATAACAACAACAAAAAATTAAAAGTAATATTTCGGTTTCTCAAATTTTACTGGGCCGCAGTGTCCTGGTGGTAAGACCTCGGCTTCAGAACTGTAGGGCTTGAGGTTCGAGATCCAATTCGACAGAGGAACCACCGTGTAAGCGTGTCTGGTGCACGCTAAATCCGTTGAGGCCAAACGTCTTCCCGCTGGTGTGGTGCGGAAGTTTAGATACGGGGCGTCGTCTTCATACTCTGACCGCGGTTCAAAATTTCGAGGTCTGTCCCAAAATAGCCTTAGTGCTGCTTTTAAACGGGTCGTTAATATAACTAAACTTGTCAAATTCTATTACTTAAAACTATGTAATAGAGATTAAAATTTATATAGCTGGCTTCGGAAGTTGGGAATGGGAAATGACAATGCATTATCTAAGAAACCTCAACAGGGCTTAATCCGACAGTGATTACAAGTTTTTGAGAAAGTTCTCTTCTCTGAGTATTAATTTAAACTGAGACTAAAAACAGATCTTGGTATCTATCTTTATCTTTTTGTAAACATGACGGACTATATAATATGCCTAAACTTTTCATATGAAAAATTTCATCAGCTTTTTCAACTGTTATATAAAAGACACTAATCCCTTTTAGTTTGACTAGACCAATTTAAGCAACTATTTGAGATCCAATATGAATAACTTTCGGACAATAAGAAAAAAAAATCGACATAAACTTATCTTTAAATTATTTTAATAAATACCATTATTGTAAATTGTAGACAAAAAAAACTTAATAGTGCAAGGAATATGGTTTGTACTAAAATATTTAATTGATAATACCTAAATGTAGATATCTGATCAATCACTGCATCTTTTTTCTAAAAAATGATTCCAGAACCTTCCTTTACGTTGCCACAAAATAAGTTAAAATTCGAAGCAAATAAAGGTTATGACCCAAAATTTACAGCAAAACGTATTTTACTAACATTTAAGAGAATTGCTATTAAGATAAAGGTCCAATTTAGGCAACAGCCCAAATGCGGTAACTCTTGCCCACGTAACTGCTGATAATATAATACTGAAATTTTATTTAAGTTTCAACCCTATTTAACAAAAATATCTTGATCTTTAAATATAGTTATATGCCCGTAAGTTTTATTGAACACTCTAATTTTATTCACGAATTTTCTTTTATGTCATGTCATTTTGAAACTAAGCATGGTGGATACCAGCAGATCTGCAATGGGATCGGAAGCTGCTGACTCTGCTTCTTGGATAACGGCGCGGAGTATGCAAATCAGCAACAAGAAGTCAACTTGAAGCAATACATGAATATTACAAATAAAATATTAATAAAAAAATTATTCTTCTCAAAGTACTCTTTACTCTTCTCTGTTATTCTAAAAGTAATCACATCAAAAAGTAATTTCGTTTCTGGCAGCAGCGAAAACGAAATGAACTGAAAGAGAAAATTTCAGTGAACTTATGTGAAGAAATATTTCCTCAAATACACTACAGCTTCCCTACTTGAAATATCAGAAAGTGAATTTCAGAATCAACAAAGAAAAGGAAATGCTTTTCTTGGTCTGCTTCCACTGCATTCAAGTATTCACTTGTGAAGAAAGTCATCCTTGCCTACCAAGCGACGACAATGTTCTGATGATTGACTACGAACTAGACAATTTCAATAACGATTTCGCCACGTCTAGCAAAAAAGAGAGTATACAACCAAGTAGTGGGAATTTGAATATCTCGTCAGTTAACAGATCTACAAGAATAAATGACAAATATTTAAGCGGTGTAGCTCCGAACAAATCATTATCTGAGAATAATTCTCCTTTTCACCTGGAGGCATTTGTAAATACAGGCAGGACTACTTTTAAAGAATCCCGAGAGAACGACAAAGATATTGGAAAACTTAATCCGAATGTTTCTTTAT
>JAPMOR010015796.1:32140-50274 GCA_026543865.1 Argiope aurantia | reverse complement strand
AGAGAACGACAAAGATATTGGAAAACTTAATCCGAATGTTTCTTTATCGAATGAAAGATCACTTTGGAACATTCATCAGGATTATGTTACAAAGGGAAATCTGCCTTCAGCGAATCGAATTGTAAACACCTATAACTTCCATGATCTAAATAACAGCACAAATCAAATTTTAACCGCCAACCATCTTCAACAATCTAATGTTTTAAACGCAAATATACTTATAAATATACAAAACGAAAGCAATCATTATCCCTATTATCCGTACTACGAAACAAGGCAGACCTTTGACAGCAACTACTTTCCAAACCATCAAATGCTATTCCAGGATGGTCAATTCATTCTTCTAAATATGCATCCTGCGATAATGACATAAAAAAATTCCTATTGATATTCCTATGAAGAATATACCAAAAAAAGGGGGTTGCAACATCCCATATTAGAAAATGTTTCTTAAGATGAAAGAGATGATTTTTAAGAAGCAAAGAATTGCTGCATTCACATGTAAAAATGCTGATGGGAAAAGTAAATTTTGCTCTTTTATCATGGCTTCTACATCACAGGAACTGGAAACATTTTCCTTGCTTTAAAAAAAAATTCGAACAATTATATTTAAATAAAATTCATTTCACTTTTCTCTTATTTATTCGGCTTTCAATATGTATATTTTTTAACATTGATTCCGACTGAAAATAATAAAATTTGGTTAATATTTATTAAATGTATACTTTAAAGGTCATAATTTATACGTGCACTTTTAAGTTGGATTATCATTAAATCCACAATTTTCTTGTTTTGCATATATTTTTAAATCATTATAGTCTTGTATTGGAATATTGCATTTTCCAAAGTGAAATTTCAAATTCGATTTTCTGTTACTTCTAAGTAGATTATTTAACACTGGGTGCCCTTTCTCTACTAAAGTAAACAGATAACTGAGAAGGGACCATTTATTAAATAGGTCTAAAGCATGAAAGTGAAGCATAGTAGCTAACGTGTTACTTGCAAGACCTCTTTTAATTTATCAAATCAATATGTTTTAATGCTGAAAAATCAGTATTTATTGCATTTATTCTGTCTGAATTTTTTAAAAAAACTAAAATGATGTCCCATTTTTGAAGCGCTCAAAAAGAAATTTTTAAATTCAGAATAAAATGTTATTTCTAAACATTCGTCGAAGCTAGGCTGCTGAAATTTGGGATATAGAATTACGACCAAATTTGCAGATTTCCATAAATTTTGAACGAAATCCGTTCACAGGAAGTTTGGCTGGCTGTTCAAGTACAAGTGAATTCAATAACTACAAAACGCAAAGAGCTAGGTAGATAAAATTTAGTAAGATTTAGCTATTAAAATATTTAAAATTTTTGAACCAAATCTGTCAAACAGTTGGCCGTCTGACGGTCTGTTCTTTTGCATGCATGTAAATGGGAATCGTATAAACTCAACGAATAAATCAGTGATATTCGATATGTTATCCTACGACTACAATTGTAGTTTTGAATCAAATTTTGGTCTCAATCGGCCGCAGCCAGACATCCAAAATACATATTCGCCTGATAGATTCAGTAAAAATGCAAGCTTCACACCTAAGATCTATATTTCGCAGCTATCATCACGCAAGGAATTCGTGATCTTAGCCGAGATCTACAATTTTGTGCAGAGGAAATGGAATAAGATCTTTATTGGAGAGTATGTGAGAAATTTCGGCTAAACCACTCCCACTAGGTTTTTGTATCAGTCGCAAGCGGTAGAAGGAAGATTATTAGGAGGTGGAAGAAAATATTTACCTCATTGTCATGCTATATTGTCCTGCTGGCAGTGTAATTCCTCAGTATACAAACCACCAAACATTTTTTAAAAAAAATGTTTGACTCTTAATAAAAATATCTAATAGGGCTTGCAAATTGAAATGGTGCAATTCAAATCCACATTGCACTCTGAAAATTTCTATGTATTTAATTTATTGAAACCAAATAAAATAAATCGTACATTTTTTTAATTGTAAAATATATAAGTAAATATTCACTATCAACATTGCTTACGCAAATGTTCACAGGAATATTTCAAATAAAGCTGCAAAACTAGTACAATTCATAAAAATACAATAAGAAATTGGTGCAAAATATGCTTATTCCATTTCGTTTATAAATATCCACTATCACGTTTCTCCTATTAATTTCCTGTATGGTAAATATCATGTTTTTCTTTATAGATTCAGGATTATAAAGTCTAAGAATGGCTTTCACGTAGTTCCGAAGTGAGGCGTTAATCCTTTACTTCGAGGCAAGAAATTAAATGTATAATTATTCATTAGACATATTAATTGGTTTTATTAGTCTACATCAAAAAAATATCATTGTGTTAGGGAAATGTTCCAGGAAGTTTATATCTTACTACGACTATCTAGGTATTTCTTTAACTATTTAAAGGAAGTAAAATCAAAATGATATACCTCTCAAAATGGCATCAGAGAAATGTCATTGGAGTGCATTATGTTCATATTGCTGAATTAACAAACTAAACCTTTATCCATAATTAGCAGGGGTTGCTAAACTTTTTTTCTCTTTTTTCATATTTTTAGTAAGCTTATTACAGGGGGGGAGGCATTAAGTCGATCGCGATCGACGGGTGGACCACCAAGACATTTTGAGGTGATCCCCTTTACTAAGACCTAAGAGGCGCATACTAAAAGAAACAAATTTATGGAACACCGATGGCTATTAATATATGTTTGTATCTTTTTATTATTATTATGTTTGTAGTTATGTGGGTAAGTATATATTCTGTATTTATTATTAAGTTATATAAATATTGTAGACTTTTTTTAGTTCACCATACCTACGTCATTGGATGGACCGGAACACCTTGAAAAAAAAATTAGAAGTAGCCCGTACCCTGGAAAAGTCTGCCTACCCTGGCCTATTGTCATATCCCCCCCCCTCCCCTCACAATCACTTCTCTTCTTCTCTTCACAGAGAAATTTCTTTTCATAACGTTAAAGGATAGGCTAGCTTAAGAATCGAATGATTCGAATAACATCATTTGCAGGATTCATTTTCGATTTTACTTTTTAGGAAAAATCTTCACTGGCAAGTGGTGTTGCATATTTGCCTGGTTCGGTTCTGCTCATTTTCACTTCCGGAAAAGCTGGACATCGTAGAAAAAAAATACTTGCGAATAGGTAGAATATGCAGTACAATTTGACATTCAAAATGACTCAAGAGGTCCTAAAACCCCTAAAGTTTTCACTGTAAGAAATAAGTCTGCATAATTCAGGAAAAAATCTAAAAATTATACATAAAGTTTATTAATCTCGAAAATATATCTGATAATAAATGTGATAAAATTTTATTGTTAATTGTTCAAGAAATGCTTTCTGTCTGATTTTCTCATTCGAAGATTATAACTCATTATACAGCTAAATTAAATAACAGGAAAAATGTTGTTTTATTTGTATTTGTCAAAAATTCAAAACTTTAAGCTGTTATTTAAAATGCACATATTAATAACACATATGTAGATGACACTAGTTTTGAAAATGTTGCTGTTTTCTGACTCAATTTAATTTACAGAATGTCGAACTTTCTGAGCTATCAAATGTCGAATAAACCTTTTCCTGCTTTAAAGAATTGTTATATATTTATTATAAGTTGAATTCTTAAACTTAACCTGAAAATACAGATTATTAATGAATGCTCATACTTACTCAATTTTTATATGTTAGTATTTCCAGTGATATTAAGATTATTATTTTTAAAACATTCCAGTAAGTAAAAAATATTTTAAATTCAAATAATTTCAAGTAAATAATGTTCTTAAAATCAATGTACTTATAATGAGTAAAATTCAGACATTTAGTTCACAAACTCGTTGAATTTTCTCAATTTATAGTTATATATAAGTAAGTTTCTATATTTAATCCTTTAAAAAATCTTTATCGCCCTAATTATTTATAAATAATGTTAAGATAAATAACATTTCGTTATTCCCAATAGTTATATCAATCAAATGAAATAAATGCCTTTACATGTTAGGTTGTTAAAATTGAAATTGATTTGATGTAAATCCTAATCAGCAGTTTATTATATATTGTTTAGCAATGGCTAAAAGTGTTACTCCAGTATTCATACAGGCAGCTACAAATTTTATCAAGCCATGTTTCAGCCATGTATTGTAAGCAATTTTAGGAATTAAAAATAATTGTTTAGTATTGCGTATGACATTAAATTCAATCTAGATATGTAAAAAAGGAAAGGGGGAAAACCCATTGATATTTTGATTTTGATTTCATATTTTGATTGATGAAAATGAATGATGAGAATCTATTGTTGAATGATATTCTATCTTGAAACATTTGATTTCATTTGAAAGTTCAATAAATTGACTAATATTTATAGTGTTCTTGTTATGCTCTAAATTCTGTTTTGTCTACAGGTAAACGACCACTAGTAACAATTTTTTTTTCAGATTTTAAATCATTTAAAGATTTTAAAAACTTTTCAATTAACAACATTCTATATGCACTAATATTTTAATACTTGCTCATTTTTTTTTTCAAAATTTACTTCTAGATTAAGTTGATTCTGAAGTGTTATAATCATTTCAGAATTTATTACATTTCATTTATGATTTTCATCTGAAGTTTTATCAACTGAAATTATTATTTCTTGTCAATCTTCGATCGTTATTTGCTACTGTCTTAGTATATACTTTACGTTTAGTATATACTTTATTCTTTATTTGTACTTTATATATACTTTTTTACAGTATATGCTTTTTTATATTACTACATTTATACAAATTTTTTATACATAAAGCTAGTTGAAAATTTTTAGTGTTTTAAATCATTTAAGCATTATTATCATCTTTGAAGCTGTCTGTGATTTTGCACATTCTCAATTTCATGTTGGACTAGTAACAAATTTACATTTTACTTAAAATGTCTTTTTTTAAGGATAACTTAGGAGGCTTTTGCTAATAAAATTTATAGCATTTGTTTACGTTTATGATCTCTTATTTGATTTAGTGACAATGATTTGTTCAATTAATTCTAATTATTAACAGAACGTTAGATGAAAATTGTTTCTTTTAGCTGTTACTTCAAGTTTGTCGACGAATTTTCTTTTTATCAATAATTCTCTTCGTCTGCAATTAAAATCAAAATCATAAGAGAATTTCCTATGCAGACATTATGAACATTTTATAATAAATATAATTTATTCATATTGTGGACAATCTCATAAAATGACAATCTATACAAAAATGTAGCATATAAGAAAAATTGTATTTATATGATACATTTAATCATGAATCAGCATAACATATATATTAGTAAATATCATAATTTAATAATTGAATAAACTTAAAGACAATAATTGAATATAGTTAAACTTTGACAATAAAATAAAATCTTTTACAGGTTAAAGTGAAGATTAGTGTAACCCCCGAGTTTGTCGCCAATATGGCAACCCAACGGAAAGCTCTTCTAGCAAACCTAATGCTGTTTTGTTTACTACTTTTTACAATGGTTGAGTTGTACATAAACTACAACTATTTTATGAAAAATGTTAAATTGAAAATAATAAAAAAATGTCGATTGAAGATTTTAATGTTGTTCTTTATTATAATTAAAAGTTTTTACAACTAATAAGACACTGCAATTTTATTTTTAATGTGAATGCAAACAGAAAATATTTATTCTTTTGCAATTTTTAATTGTCAGTATGCGCTTTAAAAAATCGTCTGAGTTCTTACTTACGAAATAGTAGGCATTCTTACTTTAAAAGTCAGCTGCAATGGAATTCTTCGCAGTTCTAGTTATTATTTTGGTGTTGTAATGGTTGGTTTCCTTGATAATTTCTATGTCGGCAATTGTGAAAGAATGGATATCGGGTAAATGGGATGGAAGTCAGTATTTCGAACCTGCAGAATGGATGAAGGGCGAGTGGAATATATATATGTATATATATATATATTATTACGAGTTGATGAAAGAAAAGGATGCTTGTTTGAAATTTTGTATGGAGAATGGTTTGATTGCTTCTAAGTGTGTATTAAATAAATCAAGTAAGTGCATTAATTCTTTAAAATTCCCTCTGAATTCCATTTCTATAACGTCCTTCATTCTTTCTTTTCTATTGATTATGTTCTTTTCAGGTTATCCACACAGCCCTTATGTTCAATGTGCTAGCGAAGTCGTAGGATGTTTGTTTTTTAAGTTAAAAAATTCTGCCCGGTCCCTTCTACAGATGCCGAAGGCATCGCATGCTCTAACTTTTGCTCTGCACCCAACAGACCGGCGCATCCAGATTGGAAAAAAACAAAAAAACAATACTTATCAGTAAAAAATCATAATTATATTGCTGAAAGTGGTAACCGTAACTGCTCCGCAGAAGTGTCTGTTTACTTTGTCCGCCATCTTTATTAGCGACTTGGCATTCTTGGTGCAGCAAGGGGCACACTAAACTTTACTCTTTTACAAATCATTATAGAAATGTATACCGAGAGCGTCATTCGCAAAAAATATCCCAAACATAAAAGATAAAATTTATATTTGTTAATAATCTAATGTGGAACTTAGAAATAGAAAAATGAAAGACTAAGTTATATTCCAAATAACGTTCAAATGATTTTATAGATAAATAATTTTCAGCCCATTAAATTAAAATAACCCATTTGGGATCTATTATTATGATGCTTCATGTGTGTGTGTGAATTTTCTGCGAAGAGGTGTAAACAAGCAAATAAAATAACATAGACAGAAAATTTTATTACAATAATTTAAGTAACCTAACATGAATTTCTAATAGTAATGGAATAAAAATATTTCAACAATGAATATCTCTATAAGGAAATTAAAAAATTCTAAATATTTTTAATTTCCTTACAGAGATATTCTTTGATTCCTTACAGAAATATTTCTTTGTACAAAGTTTGGTACAAATTTCACCAGTGAATCTATTGCGAAACTTTATATGCAGAAATGCATTAATTCGAAATCATTCAGATGTGACAGAAGAAATATTGTGCCACATAGGAAGCACATTTTCTGATGCATCTTTTAACAGAGTTTCTTCATGTTACCTCGTGGAAATGTAATCTCAACAAACGTCTGAAGAAATTACCATAGAAAATAATATATTATGTTGAAAGTTTTGGGACGAAGGTATTTGAAATGAATGAACCAGAAATTAAGTATATAGATATATATATGGATCCCTTAGAATGTAATATTATTCATTGCTATTTTCTGGAGAAAACATCTAAAATATTTCTATCGCATCTATTTTTTATTTCCCAAATTATATTTTTTCTACTAATTTAATCGAAATATCTCGTTTTGAAGATGTATTAAGATTATTCTGTTACGAGCTTCGTCATTTTGAATGGGCCGCGGTGGCCTGGTGGTAAGGTCTCGACTTCGGAACCAGAGGGTGTCAGGTTTGATACCCATTCCACCGGAGAACACTCGTGTAAGCGGGTTTGGTGCATGTAAAATCCTTTGGGGCCAAACATCCTATTGCTGGTGTGTTGTGGAAGAATGGAGAGGGGCTACCAGCTCAGGTGTTGTCCTCGTCATCTAAACAGGGTTCAAAATTACGAAGTTCGTCCTAAAATAGCCCTAACCTTACTTTTAAAACGGGACGTTAATATGACGAGTTTAGTTTAGTTATATTAAACTAAACTCGCCATTTTGAATTCGCATCCGACACTCCTCTTTTGTTATATCCACAAGCTATATCAGCGGAACGAAATTTAAAGGTGAGTTATAGGAACGTCCAATTCGTATACAAGACGGATATTTCATGGAATCAAATTTCGACCCT
Source organism: Argiope aurantia (assembly GCA_026543865.1). Lineage (NCBI taxonomy): Eukaryota > Metazoa > Arthropoda > Arachnida > Araneae > Araneidae > Argiope > Argiope aurantia. The sequence continues at coordinate 42,448 of JAPMOR010015796.1, read as the reverse complement.
GAAAAACGAACCTCAGTATGATTTAAATGTTTGATTAATTATTTTAGAATTATTCTTGGATTTTAAATTAACTTTATCCAAAAAATAAAATTCTGTAAGCAGAAAATTTTACACTAAACGCTACGTACTCATCACAATGTCCATTCTGTTCCTTTTCGAACCATACATTTTGCACAGCGATTCGAAATTAATTCATATTGTCCACAAGTCTACTTTAAGTTTCATAAATGGTCAAATGCAAATGACATATCAAATATTATTTCATGAATATAAAGTCTATTTGCAAATTTTCTTTGAACATATAGCTACAATTTTATAATAAAAACAAAATTTCGTATAATTATAATGAAAACATGTTGCCTTTGGCAACATGTAACGGAACTATCACCAAGGCGCAAACTTTGTTTATGCAAAAGAAAACAAACCGCACTACTCAGACAGCATTTCTCTGTGATTTAGACACTTAGTAATTTAGAGTGAATAGGGTACTAAGTGAAACTCAAGATAATGATTTTACTTCGTTGCTTGCGTTGCTTTAAACAAACTTTACCAAGTGAAACATTACAACGTTGCTTGCGCTGTGGTGAGAATGAATTTTTTGCTGAAAATTTCCTGCCTTCATCATTTGAATCAATTAATTTCAACCATGAACCCATCAACTCATTAGAAGAAGTGAGCAACCAAATGATAGACAATAGCCATGATCCACAGATTCAAAACGAATTTGAAGTAATTGATATTACTCTCTCGTCCGATTCAAGTGAATGTGATAGTGAAGAGTTACAAAATAAATACCAGGAGGACAATGATTCAAAAATTTCAAATATTTGTCATGAGCAAGAAAAACAACTACCAGCTTCCAAAAAATATTCTCTCGTAAAAGAAAAGCTATTAAAAGATACATCCGATTATTCATTGCAGGGCAAAAAGGAGATATCTGAACCTTCCATCAAGGCTCGCCTGATAAATTTCGACTATGAATACACCAAACCAATTGCAAAAAGACAAGTCACTGACAACGGCCCTAGTCTATGTCCCTAAAATGAATCGGCAAGGTAGCGATATATTTTCTCCTGAGGAGAAATCGAAATATGAACTGAAAGAATAATTAATGGATGTCAACACAGCGAAGATGTTAGCACAATTTATGATTCAAATATTAGCTTGCAACGAGAAACGCCTATACAAAATACTCACTGAGGGAATCTTAAAAGGACATCTTTATTAATAAAAAGCTTAGAGACAGTCAATATATAAGCAGTAATTATCATGACAAGTCTTGCAAAATAAGAAATTTTTCCAATAAAAAAATACTTTCCAAGAGATATTGGGAAGACACCTTTTAAATTTGACCATTGTCCTACCATCTTGGCACAGACATGTCAGTTTTATCGATATCTTGAGAATCATATTCTGAAAGGACTTAATGTGTCTGATATTCCTTTCAATATCATATTAAAAGACGCACTTTTGAGATAATTGCTTCCAGGCGTTTTTAAGTGTTTCTAAAATTGAATCTTTTTTCTGTGTTGAAATAAATTTTTGAACTTATTTGTAAACTTTTATAGCAAACGTATTCATAGCAATTTGTTAACTTTTTAAACGTGTTTTTACCAAAAATGATTTTGTATATTATTTCATGTATAGACTTGGAATAAATATATGTGCAAATAAATATCAGTTTCATATTTATAAAGCTATACTTATTCATAAAATATTAATTTGTTTTATAAATGGATTATTTATTTGTAAGGCACTTTGAAAACGGAATTTTACAGTACATGCAAATAATCACTTCAATTTTTATTAGCAATTTCCAGTGATATGATTTTCTAAGAATAAAATAAACTTTAAAGAGGAGTCTGTGGAGAGGGTTATTTGTTTTTGCTAGTCAAAAAAAAAAAGGAGCAAAAATTCATAATAATAAATCGAATCGTTGTAAAATCCAACAGCTTTGCAAATGCATTTTAATCCTTTGCACTCGGATGGTGACTCTCATTCATCATTTAAGACTGCGCATCATTTCGACGTTTTATTTAATTTTGATTGTTAAAAACACCTGCAGAATAGTAAGACGATGCAAATTAATTAAACGGGAGAATTCAACTAAAAACAATTGTATATATTTTTTCGGGGCAATAAACAAGTCTTTGTATTAGGTGAATAATTATGCATCGAATTACTTTTCCGAGTGCAAAAGGAAAAGACTTTTGAGAAAAAAGAAGTTGAATTTCGTTGTTTCGAATTTTAACGATATGACATTTCTTTCCACTGTAAATTGTTTTCGAAATCAATCGAAAGCCCAATGAACACGGTTGTTTTCACAAATATTTCGTACTTATCTGTGAGTCTATCTATATATCTCACCTTGCTCACTTTATAAAGGTTTATAATTAATTAAATCAAGTTAAGGTAATTAAACAAGATAATTTTAAAAGTGATAAATATGATTTTAAATATCCACAATATCTGTTTAGCTATGATATATATTATTACTGTCTATCATAGTTTCAGTAATATGTATATGAAAAAGGGTAGAAAACTGAAAAAGGTATTCGAAATGTCCAAAATTCTTCCTTTTTTAGTCTTATGTTATGTTAATTTTTTGTTATCGATGTTAATTTTTTAAGGTTTTATTAAAATCAGATTTTTACTTTGTTATATTTCTATTCTCAAAAGGCTTCATTAATTAAAAACCTTTTTTAAATGCATAGTAAACTCTTGCCGAACATGGGGGTTTACTTCATTAATGAAATCATCGGAAAGTAAAATCACATTCAGCAAAGTTAACATTCCATGAAAATTTTAAGCTAAATATAGTTCAAATTAACTATGCGCAATTTAAGCAAAATTATATATTGTTGTAATTAAAAGACCGAAATGAAACAAATGCTAATTGAGAGGATTTTTGCTATAGCTTAAAAAATAAATATACAATGCAATTATTTTTAAGAAATATGGATTTTTTGTTTTTGTTTGAGACAATGATTGACGCAGCTTTTAAATAATTTCGCTGCAAGGAATGCAAAGTTTTTCAAAGTCTGTCATAAAATTTTCTCCATTTAGGACAATATTCTGTATAGAGTCAGACAATTCCTGTGACTGATTTCTTGTGAATGAAAGGCATTTATCTTCTTAGTCACTATTGCTGCTTTTACACTAGATTAATAATTTAAATAGAGATTATTCAGTTTTTCATTTGTCATTTATCATTGAATCTCTTACTTCCCCTTCTTCCATGTCTGTAAATCCTTAGTCGCCAATTAAGGAATTTGTTGCAAAAAACAGCATGGTCTAATTTTTCAAATTTTTGGAAAACTGTAAAAGATATATGAAATTAAGATTGACAAGTTGTGTGAAAATATTCTTTTTGGTAAATCTTCGTACTTGTACTTACACCACATAAAAGTATTTTTTCTCAAAATTATACCCTCTAGATGACATGGCATGTGTGGTTTCTTGTGAGTACCTCATCCTTGCCACGAAATGCATATTCTGTTTTTAGGAGAACGATTTCACACACAAAAAATTGGATTTCCTAATATTTTATTTAATTAAAATTTCAATCGAAATTCAACACATACAAATAAAAAATGACATTCTTGAGTTGTCACATTTTACTCCAGTAACAATACTTATTGAAAGTTACCTTCATTTTGGGACCTCTTTAATATTAATTCCAGGAGTTACCTCTAACTTGTGACAATTAGACTTTACAGTAAGCTCCATTCCTTGAGTAACACGAAAAATAAGGATTGGAGCTACATCTTTCTTGCACAAATGAAAGGATTTTTTTTTTCCACATGACAGTACTTGTAACTCGAAACTCTCCTAGAATGGAACTCTAGGAGATTTTCTTGTAGCAAATCCTTGAATTGCAATTTCTATTGTTTTTTTGGAGGGAGGGAGCTTCGTTTCCAATCGATAAGAAACCCTTACAAGCTATGACTGCTTACCATGCATAAATGGAATTCTAGTACTGAACAAATTAAATGATAATAATTAAGGTAATGCACAAGCGCAAAATCGGGTTCTGCAATTTCGCGTTTGATAATAATTTATTATATACTAAAACACAGAATTTTTTTTATTTTAATTATTTTTTAGTTTTTAATCTTGAAATATGTTGTTTCTCAAACTCGCCAGCAAATAACACTACTAGTGCAGAATTTCTTTTTTATTTAATTGATGATTAACTGATGCTTTTCTGAAATTATTAAACAAATGTATTGTCTTCTTGAATACGCAAGTGCATAAATTTTAAAACTTTAGTACTTCGGGAAATAATTGAAAATCGATTAATTTTTTATAAAATAAGCTTTGAATTCATTATTTTAAACCTATCAGTGACAGCCTCTTTTTCGAAGCGACCATTGCTTGATTAGACATATGATCCAAAATAATTTAAAATAGTGATGTTGAAAGCTTCATAATTTGTTCAGTTTTAGGTGCGGAAGAATGAAACTTTATTTTACAAGTTTTAGTGCATCAACAATATTTTACTTAATGTATCGAAGTCATGTAAATAATGTATCGAAGAAAGAATGTAAAAAATTTAAATTTCGTAATTTTTTCAGCAACTCATTCATTGGATGAAACAATACAAAATACAGCTTTTTATGTCATTTAAAGCATTTTTCCTACTGAAACTATATAATTATCTCAAATAGTTTAAAAATAAGCATCTGTGCCCCTGTTAGAGTGGATATTCTGTATATTTGCCTCTTTTTTAAGAATTGCATTTTATTTTTAATTAATAGCTTTTTTTCCTACTTAATGTATTTTCTATAATTAAGTTTTTCATATTTTTTAATGCCTTTTTGTTCCCTTTTTCTCCCTTTTTGCTAATTCGCACAGTCCATTAGTAATAAGGCACGCCCAACATACTAAAAATAATTCATGACTTAGTGCATTATAATTTATACAATCAACAAAACAAACATAAAACAAAACAAATTGGTATCAATGAATAATTAAAAATATTCGTGCAATGAATATTTGCAAAATAAATGAATAAAATATTTTGATCCATTACAATCTATTAAAAAAATTTGCAATTATTTATAAATTAATTTCAAATGTTGTATAGTACTTTTCACCTTCCTTATTATGTCCCAAAATAGCCCTAGTGTTGCTTTAAAAGGGCATATTAATATAACTAATCTAATTTAATCCTTATTATCTCTATTTCCTTTAGATGAAAGTGATTTAAATTTAGATAAGATTTACCCCATGCAAGAAAGGAAACTATTTTTATCCAGGTAACCTTATCTTGTTTATTTTTTGAAAATATATGGGAAAGAGGACATTGAGATGATTTTGTGAGCTTTTATAAAAGTGTTTACTGCAGAAAGGGAAAAAAAATTCGTATTTGGTATATGAATCTAAGTAAACGTAACTAAAGCGCCAAGTCAGATGCATGCCCTACCTGTCTTGTCTTAATTACTTAATTATTGTGATACTTTGTTTCTTTATGCATTTTCATTGGACAATACCTATCCGATTTCAGCCACTGAAGGCCGCGGTGGCCTGCTGGTAAATTCTCGGCTTCTGAACCGGAGGGTTTCAGGTTCAAGACCCAATTCCACGGAAGAACCATAGTATAAACGGGTATGGTGCACGTTAAATCCGAAGGGACCAAACGTCCTCTCACTGGTGTGGGCGGACATTTCTCTTTTGAAACCTCACTACTCAAAAAGATGTTTCAACTTTTCACAAATTTAGCTTACGAGAATTTCGCACATAAAGGGCATTTTAAGCAGGGAAAAAAAATTCCAAGCCACAATCCACTGATCATGAAAGGAGATTCTTACCGGGCCATCCGCGAAACAATAAAGCATTAAACAAAGCTGATGGGTATCAATTAAATAAGGATACATGCACATGTTTAAGTAGAATTTGAACCCTAATTTTAATTTTTTTTCATGGAAATCTTCATTCAACTCTATGCTGCTAAACAAAAACATTTTGGTGTCTTTAACAAAACAAAAAACCCTTGGATAGCATTTTTAGATATTGTGTATACTGAATGAATGAATGAATGAATGATTAATCCCGTGTTTCTACATTTCCCTACGTCTTTTTGAGAGAAGGCTGATTAATTTTTTTAGTTTATCATCGAAAAATTGAATATTCACTTTTAAGTTATCTTTCATAACTGCTGAAATTATCCAAGATCTTTCAATGTGTTGGCTTAAGCAGAGTTCACACGCCTACTTCAGAAAGATCATGCGACCGGAATGGGACAGTGGCAAATAATTCACCCGATGAGACAATCATCTGCCATTATCTCGTTGAGATCATGTGATGTTCCTAAGGTAGGCGTGGCCTTCCATTGCAATAGTTGGCCTCGGGTGAACGCTGCTTTATACTTCTTCTGGATTTGAATTCGATTGTCAAATACCCAAGCCTTCTGAGCGGCTATCAGGTAAGAAGAGAACTATGGATTAATTAACTCTTATCTCTTTACAACCAGATGAAAACACCATGAATCGAATTAATTTGGGGTTCTTTGAATGAATTGTGAGACTTCTTCCAGGATTTTCATTCTGTGTTTGAACTAGTTTTTCTTCTCAGCTTGTCAATTCCTTTTGGAGAATTGTAATATTGTTGCATGTTTTTGATCCCTGGTGCCTTCAAGATCACAGAAATTGAGCTAACTGACATTCAATAATTACAAGGTACGTTATATTGCTTGCATTAAACTAGTGATAATTTTTTTGTTGATGAACTCTTTTTTTTTCTGAAGATAAATTTCTTTAAATTTCGATTAATAGTAAAATACTTTCTGTCGAATAATTTTACTTTCCCTATCGAGTTGCAATACGTGGAGATTTTTTTAGGAAACCAAACGAATTTTACTATAATTTGTATTCTGATTATTGGTAAATGAAATCATAGCTTTATAAATGCATTCCATTTAATAATTAATTGAAAGAATCATGTTTAAATAAGAATTTTGAAATACCACTTCTTTTTATGGAGACTCCTATAGGTGCCAAAAAATTTATAGGTTGTCAAATAAAATTTTATGCTTATAAAATACAAGAGAGATAATCTTATTTTTTGTAAAATTTGTATTGATAGTTTTAACAGAATTGTCACAATACTAAGGAAATTATTGCTCTCTTGTTCAGTAATCGATTTTTTTAATGAAGTAAAATTCAGTTTAAATGAATCAAAATAAATTTAAGTTGCAAGTGACTTGTTTAAACACTTTTTGCACGAAAGAAATTTAAAATGGAGTATTTCATTTTAATCCTTTGACTTTCGGATATACTTTAATTATGTGCCAAAATCTGTTTGGAGCATTTATTGTATTTTAAATGCAAAGGACACTTGATATTCTTAAGCTTGTCGAAGTGATTTTCTTATTACTTTAACATAGATTTAAATATTAATTTTTGTAATTCAATGCACGAGCCCGACACGTTACTGTAAACTTGAGGAAGCAGTCTAAATCTTGTATTGAATGATAGTTTCCGTAATTTAACTTAACCCATTCCTGTTTTTGTTTTTTTTCTGTCGTCTAATTGAATGATATTTTCCATTTCAAGAATGATCTTACTCATTCAGTTAAGAATCCATTGAATACTGGAACTGTTTATGGATTATATGTAATTTTTGTATTGAATTGTAGCATCTTCGAATGATTTAACTTCAGCTTATAAGTGTGAGAAACGGCAATTCGATGCCCTTATGACGAATGTGTACGAAGATTAAAGAGCTAAAAACTGACGCAGGAAGTTAAAATATATTTAATTAAATTCTGTATAAATGTGCCAATATAAAGAATTTTTAAATCATTCCCACTAAAACAGTTATTTCTTGATAAATTATTATCTTCGAAGCTTAAAACTAAAAATTGTATCTCTTAAAATACTGAAACTTATATTTCTCGGTTAGCTCGCGGTGAAAATATTATTCTTGAATGTTTATAGTTTACAAACTGGGTACAAGAAGGGGGAAAGTCGAAAGAATATAAAAGAAGCTTGAACACCTAATAAATTAACATACTTACGCTTTAAACTTTTTGTAATTTTGCAAAGAGAATCCGGCGCCGAAAACGGGTTTTATTTATTGGGAATATACAGCAAGTTCTATCATGATAGAAGATTGTCTTGATGAATTTAGTTTTTTATTAACGTCCTGTTGTAAAGTAACACTAGGGCTATTTTGGGACGGACCTCGAAATTTTGAACCTCGTTCAGATGACGAGGACGACACCTGAGCTGACATCCCCTTCTCCACACCACACCAGGTGGAGGACATTTGGCCCTGACGAATTTAACGTGCAACAGACCTCCTTGCACGACGGTTCTTCGGTGAAATCGGGTCTCGAACCTGAAACCCTACGGCTCACAAACCGAAATCTTGCCACCAGGCCACCACGGCCCTGATTGTTTTTGATAAAGATATATAACTTTATTTCCCCCTAAATTTTGTGTGATCATGCAATAAATCGCTAATTAGGAATTATTTTAAAATCGTGCCTGGTCCTCAGAATACTTATTTCTCAATTTTTACTGAAAATTGCTCATAAGTAATGGTATATTGACCATATATCGGTCAACTTGGTCTGTTACCTTTCCACTATCACTATAGAAATTTTTGTACAAATATAAACGATTACAATTTATAAACTTCGGATATTGCTATTTTTTAAATATTGCATTTTAAAATAAACTACAGAGTCTATTGAATTCTAAAATAAACAATAAATATGTCAATCAAAAAAATATACTAATAACATTCGGGGGTGTACCTACATAAAATACCTAATACTACCATAAAATACTACATAACACCAGGGCAAGTACCAAAATACCGCCATTCCTTTAAAAAAAAATACAATCCTTCTAATCTTCTGAACCATACTACGTGTAATTTTAGCAATAATAATTCCATGTCAACCGTAGGTGCAATTAAAATTCATTTGACACTTTTTGTATACTATGTTATGTACAATTATAAATAATATATTAAGATCAAGATATATTTTTTAAATAATAACAAATACAACTTTTTAATGTTAAATAAATTTTAGTAAAAAAAAAATGCAACATTAAGCATTTTTTTAAAAACTATCCAAATATTTTTATTGTTTGCTCCATTTTTTTATTAGTACAGTTTCAGAAAAAAAAATAACTTTGCAGGCATTTTCCTTGCTGTGCTTGATAGCTCTTCTAAGTTTTACAACTGTGTGGAATTATTTTCCACCTACAAATATTTTTCTAATCGGAATGACACACAAGTTCTCAGTGATTTAAGATTGGATTTCTAGGAAGCCGGTTGAATACTTTAACACAACTGGATTCAAACTATGATTCTGACCCTATTATCATAAGATAGTGTTCGATATTTTGAACCTGAGAAATAATCGTGAACGTAACGTAACAATATTGTTGGGCATTTTGTGCTTGTAAAGATTGAACTGGAAACTAAGCGATTGAACTACCATGCATTAAAAAAATTGTAAATAATATGAGCCACTGTGACCTGGTGGTAAGGTTTCGGCTTCGGAACGAGAGAGTTTCAGTTCGAGACCTTATTCCACCGACGAACCATCGTGTAAGCAGGTGTGGTGCCCTCTAAATCTGTCAGGTTTAATCGTCCTCCCACTGGTGTGGTGTGGAAGTTTGGAGTGGGGCTCCAGCTCAGGTGTCGTTCTCGTCATCTGCCCATGGTTCAAAATTACGAGGGCAGTCCCAAAATAGCCCTAGTATTGCTTTAAAACGGAACATCAATATAACTAAACTAAATTAAACTAGTAAACAATATAAGAACTTCAGGTAGCAAATTTTCTGGATGAACATTTATCAAACATCGGACATTTATCAAACATCTGGATGAACACCCTTGCACGCTTTTGAGTTTACGCCAATACTAATAAAAACTATTGAAATAGGGAGGTTTTAATGAGAGAAAAAATTAGTCACGATTCTATCATCTCAAGATTGTAGTTAAGAAAGATATTTTTCTAATGACATATATTCTTCTGTAATAATGGCATCCATTAGAGTCATCCAATTTAAATATTTTTCTCACAGAAAAAATAACACCCATTTGTGTGTCGCAAAAAATTATATGTTTGAATCTACGAATTTTGAATGCTTCATTGCATGCTATTTAGCTAAGTGGCGGTTGTCGCAACGTCAGCAAAAAATATTATAAACACATTTGTCACCAAAAATTATATGCTTTATTCTGTCAATTTCTAAGAACTGCACTTGAGGCTATTTAGTTAATACGCATCAAATGCTTTATTTTCAGATATTTTAAATTGGATTTTCACAACTGCAGGTGATG
>JAPMOR010015796.1:0-27140 GCA_026543865.1 Argiope aurantia | reverse complement strand
TTTATTTTCAGATATTTTAAATTGGATTTTCACAACTGCAGGTGATGGAGCTTTTGCACGAAAACGAAGATTTAAGTCATTGAAAATCTGTTCTTGTCGATAGCATGTCAAATTACAATTTTATTTTTAAAAACATAATTTTAACAGATTTGATACCGCAAAGTTTTAACACAAACTTATTTCTTACTTCTGTTATAGAAAAACACATAATAAAATAAGCTTAATGCAAATTATACTTTGGAAATAAAAATAATGACTGGATTTTATATTTAGCTTGTCTTATTCCAGTCAGATATAAAATTTATAATAGTAATAATGAATGTGATTTTTTAAATATTTTTGCCCTCGGAATTAATTAAGGGCTAAACTTTATTTGAAAATTTTCCTTTATTTCTCTTTCCCTTTTATTGACTTTTTCTAATTTTTTCATTATTCTAAAAAAGGCATTTGTGAGATAAGGAAGGTCTCGTCGTAAATAAGAAGGGTTGCTCAGATTGATCCTACCTTTCGGCCATTCACATAGGTTTGGTCGGTATGAGTCAAGCAATCAATGTCTATTAGGAAGAAATATATTTACCATGAAACTTCAGGTCGTATTCCACTGCGTGTGTCAGGAAAGAGTAACTGCGAAATACATTAAAGCACAAATAGCTCTCTCTGCGTGTGTGTGCGCCTGCCTGAATGCCAAAGAGATACCACAAAGGGGGACATCATCGTCAAACATTTACCGAGTGCTCATTTCTAGTGAATGGATAGGGCTGCGATAGCCTGATAGTAAGGTCTCGGCTTCGGAACTGAAGGGTTTCAGTTTGGAGACACGCTTTCACCGAAGTATCGTCTTTAAGAAAACTTTACGAAGAACCGTCGTGTAAGCGGGGCTGGTGCATGTTAAATAGGCCAAATGTCCTCCAGCTGGTAGTGTGGTGTGGTGTGGAAGTTCGGAGGGAGGGGATGCCATCTCAGGTGTCGTCCTCGTCATCTGACGGCGATTCAAAATTACAAGGTCCATCCCAAAATAGCTCAAGTGTTGCTTTGAAACGGGACGTTAATATAACTTAACTAAACTAGTGAGTGAAAGTATCGTTAGTAGCTTAAACTGATTGATATCATGTTTCAGCAGAAAAAGCAATCAAAGTAAATGTTTTCCTTAAAAGTACCACGCATTCATTCATTCAGATTAATACAATAATATCGTCTAATGCGGCTTCATAAAAGCTGAAACGAATTACGAATTCTAGGAATTGGCATATAAGCATCCGAAGTGAGTTCAAACATTTGGGAATGGGCTCAAAGCATGAATTTTAAGTCATGGGCTCTTCCGACTCTGGGGAAGAGGGGGGGGGGGATTAGCAATTTTGAGTAAGTATATTTTGCATCCAAATATTTCACGATAATTTTATTACATAGTTGTTCTAACCTTTCCCTTATTAAACTCTCTGCGTCAGCAAAGTTTTAATTTTTATGATTAGATAATTCTTGGTTCTTAAGTCCTTTATGTACGTATTTCGACCTTTGAAAGGAGCAAAAATGTTAAATAATTTGAGGCCTAAAAATAAAGTAAGCTACTATTTAATTTCGTAAGTCTTCGAAGCCATTTCAGTTATAACCATTGTCTCAAAGTGCAATAAGCTAATTAATTTAACAAGGGACTTCGCAACAAGATGCTCGATGATATTTCTAGTTTCAAGACGAGGAGCGTTTTATTTGGATGGTGACGTTAACAAACACAACAGGAAATTTCGGGTTAACAAAAATCCATAATGTTCTCATACACGACCACTCCTTTTCCTAAAACTTACCATTTGAGTTGCAATCTCTTGCAAAGTTATCATTAGGGCTCTTTATCTTATGAGAACGGTGACGATGAACCAGCATATTGTGCGATTTGTCCCCACTCAACAGGTGTTGAACGATCAACCAAATACAGCGTAGTTCCTTTCAGATGCTTATTCCCCACACTGTACGCAAGACAATTCTAAATTTCTGGATGCATACTTTAATGGTAGTTATTTCTTTGAATTATTCAACACTTGAGGGAAAAGATATGGATTGGCCACATATTCACCCTCTGCGGCTATTTTTATGAGGCACATTGGAGGGCATTGTATACTCCAACAATTCTTGAACCCTTTCAGGACTGCGACCACATACACGTGATAACGCGATTCTCCTTTCATTGCCAAGTTATCATACATAAGACGTGTCTTTCCGACTCCAGCAGTAATTTTTCCCTTTGGAAGAAACCCTTTCGGAACCGCAATGCATAGAGCTGAGATACTAATAGAGGGAGTGCAACCCTACTTTGGTGTAGGACAAGATAAAATCAAGTGACTTCGAGACAGAATTTGTGTTCGCTGTAACCGCATTCTCCATTCCCCATCATATTTCAATGGCAGATTTTTTCTCGCTTTTAACTATTGGATTTTAAAACTTATTTAAGCCATTGTTAACTATTGCTGTGCAATTAGATGCAAAAAGCTTCTAAGGATATTTCTGTGTCATTTCACCGGTATGTACAATAAACATATTCTGTTTATATCCATTTTAAGTCAATTTAAAATTTCGTAACCTCAATCACCCAGCGATTTTGGTGTTAAAACTGAATAATATTTCATAGTTTGGTTTAGTTATTGTATTAAAATTATTTAATTTGTTATTAAGCGTCATTCAAACTGATGTAACTGCATTATATTTCTTTACTTGCTTTATTTCAATCTCGAATGTGTCGCAAGTGCTTGGCTGCAAGCTTGGCGTGATTTTTTTTCTCGCTTATACAAGTGTTTACATAAAAACACTATTGGTAATTGGTATTGGTAATGGTAAAAAAACACTATTGACCGATTAATAATTGTGTATTTATTTTAGTGCAAATAAAGTTCCTTATTATTTCCAATATGTTGTTTTTTTACCATAAATATTCGAATTGTATTATACCGTAAAAGATATTTAATCATCATTGTGAATGAAATCGTGAAACTAAAACGTTTTATTGAAAGTGTTATATAGTAAGATTTCATAAATGTGCTAGCATGTTTTTATAAATTTTAATTAAGATCTAATAAGAAACTAGTGGATTAAAGAAAGAAATGCTATCTTTACAGATAAAAATTTTGTCTGAATGTTAACTTTATTAATAACTTCCGATATGCACATACCTAAAATCGCCGTTTTTGTAAAAATTTCGAATTTCCTTATTATTTTGTATTAAATCAACACATTTAAGATTCCAAAAATGATTTAATTTTGTTTCTGCGGTTGTTAGAAGCAAAGTTACCGCCAACACTATAAACCAGAAGCGAAATATTTAAAACTGATACTAACAAGAAGGCACGAGGTTTAAAATTGAGTTCGGAATGAGATTTTGTATAATGATAGTATACATTTAGAATGTTTATTAATGAAAATACTAAGACTCAATAGTCAACCTTAAAACTTTCAAATTAGTTTATATACTAATAATGGGTTACCCGAACGAGCGCTTGAGTAGTGTAGTGGTTATGGCACTGAGGTAGCATTCAGGAAACCTGGGTTTGATTCTGAGCTAGCGTTGTTTTTTTTTTTCTTTCTAAATTATTTCAAAATTTAAGTTTTAATTAATATATTTCATTTTTTATGCAAAAATAAATATTATTCAGAATATTCAAGGAAAAAAAAAGACCTGGATCACTTTTATAATCTGCTTTTATTATAAAAAGTTTTTTTTTTTTTGATAATGATAAAAGTATTTGAACATGCAATGTAAAATTAAAAGATGTTTGGGGGTAAAGAAAAGAAATAAAATGTTTACTTAAAGAAGAAAAATACCCACTTTTAATTAATGCACAAAAACAAAGTAAAAAGTAAACATAATTTAAATCAATAAACTCGGCACTGATGTAGAAAAGAAAACATTATTTTCGAAACCAGTTTGCTTAGTTTTCAAAGAATGAATATATAATATAATATAAATTATTTAGGAAATTTTAACCGGAAATGAAATCTCACCGGGCCCAATGACGGGAAACAAAACGTTGCGCGGCAGTTTTTGAGTATGCCAAGATTTGCGATATGGCGCCAAAATAGGCCAGATTTCTCACACGTGTCTTGGCTCATGTTACGTACACTTGTTTAGACTAGAAACAAGCGACTAGCTTCCTCCATTTATATCAACTCTATGGTCCTATGCGCGCATATATTCTCGAAGCATGCGGGCTTGGAAGAGTGCGTCTTTGTCCTTTCTTCGGTTCTGAACGGGTTAAAACTCGACAAGTTGGAGAAGACCATTTGTCGAGCTTTTGCGTCGTTTTCACTGATAATATCATTCTTCATTTGCTTCATGTGTTGTGTGATAGATGTATATTTTGATAGATGTATATTTGATAGATGTGACTGCAACTAAGGCTTGCATTACTTATTAAGTACTAGCCGCCTTTGGCGACCAGCCGGTTCGCCGGTATTACCGCACGCTACAATTTTCAATTAAATATTTAAAGTAACTGGTCTCTTAAAGGATTCTCAAACAAAACATTTTTAATCTTCAAATTTTGATAGCCATACCAAACTTATACTGTTTAGATCGTATCGTTCAATTTACTATATATATTTTGCTAATTTGTTGTCATTTCCGGCAAAACTTCAAATTTAATTTAAAATGTAAATGATGAAATTGCAATTAATATTAAGATATTTTTTAATAAAACCAAGCGTTTAATTTTATTTATCATCTTTATTGTTATTTATTATTATTATTGAATGTGAGTATTGCAAACAGAATCGCTCGGTATTTAAGTCTTATGTTAACTACAAAATATTTTTTATAGTTTATGTAATATCTCAAACAATAATTCAACAAAAATTTCTGAGATTCAGTATAAAATTCAGTTTTGCTTTCAAAAGGATTGAAATGAAATCAATAATATTTTGTTCCTGCCTATAAATATATTTCAAAAATTATGAAGTCTAAATTTAATGCAGTAAGGTATCATATTCTGAGAAATATTCTGGACACACCAAATTTTAAATAAATGAATGAATGTTTCTATTTTCCAAGATCAACTAAGACTTATTTATGAAGTTTTAAATGTTAAAAATTTAGAAAAACTCAACATTTTCATAATCTTAGGCCAATTAATCTTGAGAAACCTGCGCGCTGATTGGCGTATTTTCTTTGAAGCGATCAATGGAAAATCTAAAATTATCCTTTTTTTATTAAATAGTGATATTCAAATTTTCATAAATCAGTCAATTTAAGTGATTGGAAATTAACTCTTAAAAGTCAGTGATTTAGTTGAATGGAAATTAACTCTATGACCACCATAAAATCTGCGCTTTCTCTTGTGGTGTATGCATTCTCCTTAATATCCGCACGAATAAAACATCACATACAAAAGTACTACATAGAACAAACACATCAAAAGTAAACATAACATTTCAATAGTTGCCAAAAACAAAAGAGAAAAATGCAATTAATAAGCAGACGATATTTAGAAAGTACAGATATTTAGACTGGAAAATGAAATTATCTGAAATTAACCACACGCACAGACGATATTTACAAAAGTAAAAATATTCAAACCTGGAAAGGAAAATACATGAGTTATTCCATCAATAAATGCCATAAGTTTGTTTATATCTTCATTATTTTATGAGTCATTAAACATCAAAATGGGTTCGGGACTAAATAAACACCCTGTATAGAGAGTGTAAAAGATCATAAAATAATTTTTCTTGAATTTATTTTTTAGAAAAAATATTTCATATTTGTTTCATTTCCTACAGACACGTGCCGAAAATTATATTTTTGCAGATTTCATTTCCAAAAAGATTTAATTTATTTTTAATTGGAGCTTTAATCAATTTGATGGCAACACTGAAAAAAGCTAATTTTTTCCCATGAATGCGAAACGTGCTTAATTTTAATTTTTATTTTTTACGAAAAAAATTATTGAAAAACATAGTTAAAATATTTATTTAAAAATTCATTAAAAATAGAAAATTTTAAGATTAAAATATTAGTATCATTTAAAAGATAAATTTTTTATCTTTAACTTCATGTAAAAATCTTTTTTGTGCGGTAATATTTTCAGAAGTTATAGCAGAAACACATCAAAATTTCACTTAATTTTTAATTAATAAAATTCTAGTTAAAAATTCGAAAAAATAACTCCCAGGTGCACATTCCCGGCCTCCAAGGTATAACTCGTGCCAAATTTGGTAGCTGTAAGTTGAATGGTCTGGCCTGTAGAGCGCCAACACACACACACACACACACACACACACACACACACACACACATTGAGCTTTATTATAAGTATAGATATAGATAAACTACTTATGGTAATGTCGTCATCAGCAATTTGTTACTAAAATTTTGAGGTTTCTGTATTAGATTTTCATGGTCTTTTTAATAAACATACAATTGGTTTAATGCTTCTATCTATCACAGTTTCAGAGTTATATATTTTCAAAATTGGAGGTCCTTCGTAAAACATCTTGTAATTTAGTTATCGAAAAATGTCGTTTCTGCTTCATGGGAATATAACATTCGTAGTTGCAAAACCGACTTTTTTCTTTGCTGATTCAAAAATGCATTAATTTTGTGTAAATGAACCGACAGTGTATATTACCATTTTAAATATACGACGATTTTCTGGAGTCGGCATGTATCAAGTAACATAACAAATGCGATTAGGCAGTAAGTGATCTTACAAAAAAAAATGTATGTAAAAGTAACTGCAGGAAATTTGTAATCTTAACAAAGAAACAAATACTGCTTGAAAAAAAATCAGCTGATGATGTTTTATTTATATCTAATCTTCAGTAAAAGATTTCGGGTGTTTTGGTCTTTAGACTGTACTGACTTTTCGAATAGTATAAGCGTCATTTAATGCAACAAAATAAGAAATATCGGACGAATTTCCGGTTACTAAACTTCAATACGAAAATAAAAAATAACCAGATTGCCTAGATACAAGTTGTGCGCACAGTGAAAGTAGAAGAAAGCTATATGGTTAAGTTAATGATGTCTTGAACGCTAGTCTTGGAATGGCTATATTTAGTGTTTTTAATGTCGGAAAACAAAAATACCATTTATACTATCGTCATCCGATTTTTAAAACAATTTCCAGTTAATTTTTAATTCCTAATAATTTTTCAAAGAACATTATTTACAGTGTATATAGGTTAAATGGAACATTTTTAATTGAAATTAATCGGTATTTCGAATTTTTACTACGGATTCTTAAATTACCAATAAAAATAATGATATTGTCTATAATTTGAATATATTTTGGTTAATCCGATATATAAACTAAAAATTGTGTTTATACCTTAATTGTTTTTATTATTTAATTATCTCATCCATTACGATTTGAGTGATGGTAAAAGAATAAATTTGTAATCCCTTAATTCATTCAAAAGATCGCAGAAACTTTTATAAGCGATAAGCTACAACTCAAATTCGATTATGGAAATTCAGTTTCAGATAAATTTGAAGCGTTTGTTTCCCCCTGTTTTAACTTAAATTTGCCTATTATTACCTTTTGGTATATTTATAGCAGCCATTTTCTTTTATGCTATTCCTACATTTAATATTTGCTCAAGAATTTTACTATACTATTACTTTGTACTATAACATTTGTTGCACTACACAGTACTCTAAAATTTCTGAAATGAAATTTTTGGAGAAAAAAATTGCCTAGTAAATTTACGAGTGAACCCCAACTTTGTAGAATTAATTGCTATGAAGCAAAATATTTAAAGGATTTGGAAACGATTATATTCCATTAGACCTCTTTGAAATGTAAAAAATTTCTAATTTGAAACTTAATTTAAAATTGAGCAGAACAAATAATATGAATAAAATAAATATGATTTTAGATTCAAATAAGGAAGTGTTTTTTACACATCTCTCTACATTTTACAGTAATTTTGTACAAACAGAACCTTTCTTCAAGTAACAATTCCTTTTTATTATATCTGTATATCCTGCTTATTATTATAAATATGGCCCTTCCATGACTAGCATCCAAGACATCAGTAATGCCTCTAACTTAATCATATAACTTTCTTCTACTTTCATTGTGCCCACAACTTATATCTGTGCAATCTGGTTATTTCTTATTTTAGAATTAAAGTTTAATAACCGAAAATTCGTCAGATATTTCCTATTGCAATTCATTTGTGTATAGTAATTTATTGCAATTCATTTGTGTATAGTAAAAGTTAATTTTGATGGGCCATTTATTCTTTCGGGCATAAGATTGATAACTTCCGAAAAAGAACAGAAAAATCGTTGCTAAAATTAATTGATGAAAATTTTTATTTTGGAATTCTGTTTTTTCTGATTTCTAATTATCTTGTTTCTAATATAATTTGATTTTCATTTGCATTATGAATGTACTAACAAGATAAAAAAAAAACTTTTTACGTATATATTTAAAAATTAAATTTTCATTAAATCACACTATAAGTAAAACGTCAAGTTAGAACTTTCGACCTAATAAAATCCAGCGGTTTTTGTTGTTTTTTCCGTTGCAATACAGGAAACACAACAATAAATTGGGCAAAATAGAGCTCCTTTACACTGGATCCGCTTTCATATTATGAAGGATATTTAAAATTATTAAGCTGCTCATAATAACCAAGTATTCAAATTTATAATCACAAAGCATATTGTTACAAACCTGCAATTCGGCTTCCCAGCATAGTTTGTTCCATCAACAGAAAGACTGTTTTAAAGTCATCGGTATAAGACGGAGTCCGGGTGTGCGTCGGAGGTCCCAGAGCTTGGCGACAAACTTGGCGACCATTTGGCGACTTTGGCGCCAAAATAGATTATACCCGAAACTTCGAGAATTTTCCCGATCCGTCCTGTAGGACCCGAGATACACTTCGAACGTTCCTGATTGGTTGAGAGGCTTCTAGCCCCGCCTCCTGAGACCTATAAAAGGGTCCGCAGCTGCCGAAGCGACGGAGTAGAGCTGCTGCTGAACTAAGCTGTGCGCTACTGTCTGCAGTAGATTCTTGTTGTATGCTGCTGTGTATACTGTTGTATGCTGCACGCCTCTCGGCTGAAGATAATCGTCTTCTGTGCTGTATATAGTTGTCGTTTTTGTGCTGTCCTGTGTGTCTTCGTGTAAATAAACGTCGTTGTTTTATTTTCTACTGCTGATTGAGCGTTCTCCACACCATATAACTTCCACTATCCAAACGAACCCCGGGAAAAATTCGTAACAATATCAATAAAAAAGTGTCACTCGAAAATATATCTGTACCAATAATTTTTGATTTAATTTCTTTATTGTTATATTCTTTTTTTCCCTCACTAAATCTTTAATTTTTCTGGTCATAGAGTAATTTCCTTTCTCGAGTAATGATTTTTTTTTTAAATTGCTCTCAATAATTACGATGCATTTTAACAATCATAGAAAATTGCATGTTAATACGTAAAATCAATTTTTAACTTAATTGTATTGGAGAATGAATTGTAAAGTTTTCTTGCTGTGTAAAATATGCATAATGATATCTCTTAAAAACTTGATTGCTTCCGTGCATTAAATTCATTTAGATAAAATCCTCAAAATAGTCTTGTAATAATTAGGATACTTATTATGACTAGAACAAATTTATTCTAATTCTTCAGTAATTGAATCTTACTAAAAATTATTTCACCAAAGAAAAATAATGTCATCACTTAAATGAACCAGTAAATTCGAAGTAACACCTCATTCAGAATTTTTTTCAGAAGAATAATACTTTTAGATATTGAATTAAAAATACTTGAATTTTGTAGATAGATTTCAAAAACAGTATTTAAATCCCGAAATGCTCCCTCTTCAACTATTAAAATGTTTTCAAAATTCTAATATTATCTTTATCTTCAGAATCTCGCGAAAGATAATTTAGTGCCAGTTTGAAAGTTGAAGTGGGTTTTCAACCAAATTCAAACAAATATAAATAATGAACGTTTGGATTGATTAACATTGCTCTCTTAATTAAAAAAAAAGTTTTAGTGATAGACTTGACATTCTGGTTGATGTAAACAAAAGCCTCAATTTGATATCCCAAAAAGTTGAACTATAGACCAAAATTTGTTTTAAAAAAACTCTACGATCTATTATTGTTCATAAAAATGAATTTATCTTCATCGAAAGTTTTGTAATCGTTTCCATACGTCAATTTTGTTTTATTTTTAAATTACTAATTTTTCTGAATTTTACAGTTTTTTTTTTTCTTTATCCTTTTCTCTTATTACTTTTTAAGTTCTTGTAGTAAATCTTGAATGCTATATAAACATTCATTTCACAATTACAAATATATTCAATAGAAAATGATATGTTATAGGAAGAGCATTTTTCTAAATTAGGCAACATGAAAGTATTTGTCTTCTAAGTCGGATACATTCTTCTGTAGAGTTGGCATTTTTTGTCTCTCCAGCGGCTGTTTATACATTTTGCGACACTAGGCAGGGACACTTATGAGATAATATTAAGTATTAATATCATCCTAATATTTTATCATTTATAGAATTAGTACTTTTTTTACAAACCTATTCATTTGGCAACTAGGAAAATAAGAAATCTTTTTTATCAGCCTTCTTTCGATCCTAGGCAACTCTGCCTAGTTGGAAATTCGACACTGTGTTTCACTTTCAAACGTGAGAAGCAAACTAAAGGCTTAGTGGGCTAAAATAGAGTATGATTATGGAGCATAAAAGGGTCTTATCCGGCATTATATAAATGGCTTGTGTTCTTATCCGGCATTATATAAAACAGTTATATAATCTGGACTTTCGCAACGAATTTCATTGAGGGAAACTGCGAGAGGTTTTTCCGATTTTCCTCCAAGGAAATATTGACAAATTTTAGCTGAAATTGTTCCAGGAAGGCAAACCAGCAATATATATTAAAATCAATTTTTAATCACAGGTACTCCAAGATGGCTTTGACCAACAGAAGATGTCACACCTTCCTTTGACTCATATCAACTTGGCTACATTTGTTAGACCAAGTAGGATTAGAACAGCCTCTCCTAAAACTTAATCAATGAGCACTTAGAAACAATTTAAGGAGTTAAGCGCAAGACTTCTGGAACTATGATCACGATCTTAAGTGCGGTCGTGTAGAAAAATATTTGTTGTTGTTTCTTCTAATGGCACTTGACATGGATAAACTCGCTGACGAAGTCAGCGATTTTAAGCCGAGGATGAGTCTTTTGTTTTAGTAGCGCCAACTAGGGCCAAGAGTACGTCTTAGCTACTCACACACCACAATCGCTTGCACAATCCCTTTTTACGGGGAGGGGGGGGGGCATTCACACATCTCACAGACAGAACAGAGGAAGAACATCCATGCCCGAACCGGGACCCAGGACGCCCAGATCACGGGGAAGACGCGCTACCCCTATGCCAGGATGAAGGCAGAAAAATATTAAACTTTTATTAAAATGCTCTAAATAATTATTTTTTTAATCGAATTTGCTTTACAGCTATTAATAATTATTGTTTGAATTTCTAATTTATATCCCAATAATAGAGTGGCAGTAAATGTTTTTGATTGGAAATAGGATTCCGAATGAGTTTTTCTTACAGAAAAGGGTGGGGGTGGGGCATGAATGGAAAGGCCTTTGTATAATGCAATATCCTCCAAAAAGAGGGCACAAGAAAAATAGTTCGTGATATATTCATTTCCTATAAATCAAAAATTGTGAGGAGAAAAAAAACTCCACACTATTCTATCTTTACTCCAAATTCTTTTTCCAATCTTAATCTCAAAAGCTTTAGTTCTTTTCTTCACCAAAATGCATCCATTCGAAAGAGAAAATAAAAATGAAAGTTTATGTTTATGATGATTCATTTTTTAGCACTTCAAACCTTGTTACTTGTAGAATTTAAAAATATTTTCAGGTGTCACACGAAAATACACTGGTGTGCAAAACTTAAGCAACAATGCAAATTTTAAGCAGATAGCCATGAAATTGCAGAAAAGGAGTTCTTGCGATCAGTACAATGAACACGTAATTCAAGAGAAAGGTCATGCGTATGCAAATATCAGGAACAAAACGTCACAGGCGACGTGAGCGTACGCAAAACACGTGCGGAAGGCGC
This sequence comes from Argiope aurantia, assembly GCA_026543865.1. NCBI lineage: Eukaryota > Metazoa > Arthropoda > Arachnida > Araneae > Araneidae > Argiope > Argiope aurantia. Next base: position 15,055 of record JAPMOR010015796.1, on the reverse strand, counting down.
GCCAGCTCAACACTACAATAAAAGGAAGGACGGAGACGCAATTAAAGACATTCGCTGCAAGTGCACGTGAGTTAATTCGTGAAATATGGCTAGCAGAAATCACCTGGACGATTTCACACGTGGAAGAATGATCGGAAAGCTGGAGGAGGGGCGTAGTGCGACCAGTGTAGCTGAAGAGTTTGGAATCAACAAAAGTGTCTTTTCGCGCACTTGAAAAGCCTTCAAAACCACAGGTACAGCTGTGAGAAAGATTGATGGTGGCCACCCCAGGAAAACAACTGCAGTGGATGACCGATATATCATCCTGCAGGCGAAAAGAACCCGAAACCAGTCAGCAAGCGCCATTGCTCAGCAACTGTGTGCAGCAACGGGGCGACAAGTGTCGCGTTTTATTGTGTCCAGACGCCTTCACAAAGGTGGCCTATTCGCCCGCAGTCCTGAACGCTGCATCCCTTTGACAGTTTCCCACCGGCGGCACCGTTTAGAGTGGTGCAGGGAGCACAAAAACTGGACATCTCATCAATGAAGTCGTGTCCTCTTTACAGATGAGAGTCGTTTTAGTGCCACAAGCGATTCCCAACGCCATTTGGAGAGAGGTCGGGACACGGTTTCATCCCAGTAACATCACGGAAAGAGACCGTTTCGATGATCCTGGAGTTGTCGTCTGGGGAGGCATTATGATGAATGGGCGGACTGAGCTCCACGTTTTCGACAGAGGTTCTGTAACTGGAGATCGCTATTGTCAGGAGGTTATCCTTCCCCATGTGCGTCTGTTCCGAGGTGCCATTGGATCAGATTTCGTTTTTATGGATGACAATGCGCGTCTGTTCCGAGGTGCCATTGGATCAGACTTCGTTTTTATGGATGACAATGCGCGACCACACAGGACTCATGCTGTTGAGGAGCTCCTGGAAAGTGAATATATCACTCGAATGGATTGGCTGGCGTGCTCCCCCGATTTAAATCCGATAGAACATGTGTGGGATGCTTTGGGGAGACGCCTTGCGGCACGATTACATCCTCCTGGGAACACTCGACAACTTAAACAGATGCTGATTGAGGAATGGGCACTCTTACCTCATGAACTGTTGGACAATCTGGTGCTGAGTATGGGGAGACGGTGCGAAGCGACCATTGCAGTAAGGGGAGGGTATATCCCATACTAAGGAACATCTGCTTGCTGTTCTTCCTCTTGGACAGACAATCATGTGTAACGATACTATGAGTTCAATAAAGCCTTTTTTTTGTTTGATTCCATACTGTATGCATTGTATTCATTTCTGCGCAACTATGCTTCCATCATTCTTTCAGAACAAAATGCTCTATCTCATTTCTGAATTTCATATCTCTCAGATGATTTCTCGTGAAGTTATGGCAAAAAACATACCTGTTGCTTAAGTTTTGCACACCAGTGTAGATCGGAGCAACTTCTACTTTTATTTCTTCTTTCGGAAGCATTTATTATGTAAAAGAAATAGATTAAGATCCCAATATAAAATTCCACAGAATAGTATCTAGTTATGAAAATAGATATTAATTTTAATCAGGAAGAGTTTGTAATTACTACAATTATTTGATTTTCCGGTAGTTACTGTCATTAGCTAAAATTTGAGGATATATCTGAATGGATCATAGTTTGATATAGGCCGATATTGTAGGGAATACCTTACAACATCAAAATATGACGTCGGTCAGTGGCTTTACAAGAGTAAATGACATCCTAAACATAGCAGTTTTTCCTCCTTATCTGTTAAGCAGAAATGTGAGATAAACTTGATAAAAAGATTGTCTTTGTGACACTCCACAATATCATGATTGTTTTATATGTATTATTAAGATATATTTCTAATCGTTAAAAATAGATGGCGCCATGTGAGTATATTGCTTATGACTCAAATTGAGAGCAGTTCATTAACATACTCTTATGTTTCAAAAGGTACTTAAAACATATAAATGAAAAGTTCCAACATAATGTTCTGAGATATTTTGAATATAAAAATAATAAATTTCCTTATAAAATATTATTTCGCTATTAAATACCGTAACTCCGACCAGGAAGAAAACAGCTACTGCAACTCTGCGTCTCAAGTCTTATGATTTCTTTGGACTTCATTTTTCAAATCCTATTATAACTCTCTCTTCTATGCAAAATGGGATTTCATCCCATTTTTCATAAAAAGAGGAGCGACATCAGCTTTGTTGTACATGAAAATGGTGTATTTTATTCCGAAAAAAAAATGGTTATGAAATCTGAAAAGGAAGCTATAGCCATAAGAACAAATAGTCACACACATCGAGATCGAATAAAAGCTTTTATTGTAGACATAAAACAAGCTAGCAATACATAGGCATATCAAGCATGAACTTCTGGCGTTAAAAATAGCATAAAATATATATCGCAGAGCAGGCTATTAGAGTTAAAGGTATTTATTTTCGGATTCGAAAACCCTCCAAACTTTTGCGCATGCGTCAGGACGTGTTTATTTAGTTAAAAAAAAAAGTCATGAAAATAAAGGTGAAAAGAGGAGATGTTTGCATTTAGCAATAGAGCGAATTCAGGTTATTCGCGAAATTACGAAGGGTAATAACTGCTCATCTTTCTGCGTACCCCCTTAAGGAAGTACAATCAACGAAAAGCGCTTGAAGTCTCTGAATCCTCAAACGAATAGTATCAAACAAGGATTTAAATGCCATATATTGCTATAGCACTAATAAGCTAGAATTTCATTTGAACCCCGATTACTAGAAATATTGAAAAGAAGGAGAAAGAAAAAAAAAAGCCTAAGATCGTACACATAAATAGAAGGATTGCATGAGAAAGAAGTATTATTTGAAATTGGTTAGCGTCATAGGAACAAAATAACATATCTAATGGGGGAACCTAAAATAATTTAAAATTAATGAAAAGTTCTTTTACACATTAAATGTACCACGATCCTTTGATTTCTACAAGTAATTACAACATCTCGCCCCCCATTTTTCATTTTATCTAAAAAGTATACATATGGATTAGTTATTGCTGAAAAGCCCCCATATGATTAATGGCATTAGCATAACCATTTGCAAAACTCACCTGTACAAGATAAATCTGCAAAAAATGAGTAGAGTCTGTACATTCTAGTACTAATGAAGCATCATTATTAACAAGTACATTTTTTATTAAAATGCTTTTAACTTAAGACAAGATATTAATTAAATCATATGTCACATTCACAATAATTTAATGTATTTAAAATAGAATATTTACTTTTGGTTTCTTTAGTTAGGGTGAATTGCTAAAATAATTATTGGAAATTATTTTCTACTGTGTCCCCACCCCACCTCAATAAATAACACACCAGAGGATTTTCAGCTTTATCGAATATAACAAACTACTCGCAATAAACTATAAAAAATTTGATAAAAGAGGCTTGTTCATTCTGTTTAATATCTTCAAGTAGTTTCAAAGGGAAGAGAAAAAGGTATGGATTCACCTGCCATGATTCCAAAATACGAACTCAGTTGATTAATACAAAACAATTTCACATTCAATGGCTTCTAAAGTGGTTGAGCGATAATTTTAGTGGACATGAATACATGATGATTTCTCATGAGTTACCGTCATCATCATTTCTCTTTACACCAAGATGATGCATTTCTTTCCTCTATAGCATATGGCAGCATTTTCCTTTTCTCTTCTTTTCATACCATACCCACGTCAGTGCAATTCTTGTATTATCATTTGGCGGCTTTTTATGGCTAATTCCTTTCTAGGGTCATTTTTTTTAAAATTCTATTAATTTTTAAAATAGGTTTCGTAGAAATTTCCCTAAACAATTCAATACTGTAAATTTTATTATCCAATATACAGGATTAGCAAGAAATAAGTTACCCATTTCAGATGGCTCTAAAATGCGTTCTAATTATCCGAATGAGATAAAATTTGAACTATAGATTATTGAGATGATGCGCTTTACGTTTATTAAATAAATTTTAAAAAATTGTATAAAAATTCACCGTTAGGTGGCCTTGTAATACACATAAAACCATTTAATATGGTTTATAATTGTTAAATAAAGTAAAATTAAAATTGCTCAACATGTTCTCCTTCATTTTCAACAATATACTCTAATCGGAGAACCATATTTTCTATAGATAACCAGAGTGAGTCTGACGGAATATTAAGAATATGGCACCGAATGTTGTCCTTCAGATCTGGTCGAGATGATGGCCTTTGACGGTAGATATTGTCCTTCAAATAACCCAACAACCAAAAGTCGCAAGGGGTGATGTCCAGCAAGCGAGGTGGCCATGCTATTGGGAAATGACGGCTGATAACTCATGCTTCTGTGAAATGCTGTATTAACAATTGCTTTGCAGGACGATCAATATGAGGTGGTGCACTATTCTGCATGAAAATGTCTTCAAGGCATCCATGCTATAGAAGAGTTGGGATTACAAAATCCCTCAGCATATCATGGTACCGTTGTCCCGTGACGGAGCAGGTTTGGATTCCGTTTGAAGCTATCTCTTCAAAGAAATACGGTCCAATGATAAAGGTAGCTGTAAAACCACAGCATACTGTCACTTTCTCAGGATGCAAGGGTTGTTCATGGATAACGTGAGGGTTTTCCTCTGCCCAAATTCGACAGTTGACGGTGTTAACTTGCCCATTGAGGCAAAAGTGCGCCTCATCTCTCCACAGAATGTTCCATGGCCTAAAACTGAAGTGCAAAAGTTTTACGGGCCTCTAAGTCTCCATCCTGCAACAGGAGCACAGGCTTGATTTTGTATGGATAAAAGTGTAAAATCTGTCGTACAATTTTTCGAGCAGTTGAATACGGCATATTCAGAACATGGGAAACAACTGGCAAACTCAAGCTATTATGCGGCGACTGACTGCTGGCTTCAACGAGCGCGGTCGCAATATTTTCGACGCTGGAAGACGGGACTTTCTTTTCGTCCTCTACCTAGAAGAATGCCAAGTTGCCCAGTTTCATCAAATTTCGGCATCATCATGCGTAAGCAGGGTGTGTAGTGAAAAAATGCTGCAAAAATTAAGTACTTATAAGCACTTTTTAAGCCCCTTAGTCTCAAAAATTAAGCACCTTTGTATAAGTATGCACACATAAACTGCGTATTTTCTAAGCGTAGTATTTTTCCCCTATTTTATAATAATGCATAGTTTTTATTGAAAAAAAAATTCTTAAAAATTAATTTAAATTTTTTTTAAATTTTTAATATTCATTTCTGTATTTGCACAACATCTTCTAATGTAAAATTACGCCTTTTTGAATTTGACAAAAGCATAGAAATGATATAAAAATGAGAAGAAAAAACTATTAATGCAAAAAAAAAAAATTAAGTCAACTTTTAAAAGATTAACAATAAAGATCTTTTCAACTTTTCTTAAAATTAAAATAAAATATCAGATAGATACAACATTTCTGAAAATGTCAATAGTGGTGTAGGAGCTCAGCATGACCAAATATTTCGTATTTGTTTCCAGCCTGACCCAGGATTTTTTTTATATAAGCAACAACAATTGATATCCAACATTGCTGGGATGGAAAGAGTCAATTTCTCCCTGCACTGATTTATTCTATTAAGTAATTTCAATTGCAATCTTCTAAAGCTAAGAACTAAAGCATTCATATCGCTATCATTATACAACTGGCAAGACTGCCATGAAATTAATGATATAACAAAGTCATGTTCTAAATAAGTTTTTTAAATCATTTTTAATAGAAAATAATAGCAGCGTTTACAAATGATCAGACTATAAAGAAATTGTCTTATCGCCTCTTACTTTTTAAAAGGTTAGTAAAAGTCTTTTTTGAACGTTTAACGTTCCTAAAATTTAATGAAAATCTGCTTTTTAATCTATAAACAAAAATTCTTACTTAAAAAAAATTGCAGAAGAAACTATATATATATATATAATTTCCGAAGAAATGAAAATGCTTTGCTAAGTTCAAGTTTTCATAAATAACGAAAACAAGTAAAAAAAAAATCATCTCTGTAGTTAGACGTTAAACGGAAATAAATCAGCCAGAGCGTCTCCCCAAAATTTTCTCGCATATTGCAAAGAAATGCCTTGTGTAACATTGGCGTACATTACGGAATATTATCACTAGGCGTTAGTTAAATATTTTTACTGTTTCTATCTATAGTGTGATTGTTGGCAAGTGTTTTGGGATTAATCTCTGGCATGCGGTTGAAAGTATCCGAAAAGCAAATTTGGATTTTAGAAGCACTCTTCCCAATTGATTAACCCTTAGTAGCCTGATTTACGAAAGTGATTTATTTTTAATATTACTGTGTTTGCTTGAGGGTCTAGATGAAGGGAAAAATAGCCAAAGAATTAGTAGGTACGTTTTATGTAGGGCGGAATGCCTGAAGTATCAAAATTGATACTTACAGCCAACCTATAAAAAAAAACTAATAGTACTGTGAACATTCGGTTTAAAAGATTGGTATCAAAATTGAAACTGTAGGTCATTAAGGGTTAACACAAAATTTTGACTCAAAACTACACTTATCGTCACAAAATTACATAAAAAATTTGCTATATTTTTGAGTTGTCGCGTTAACATATTTCTGAAAGTGCAGGCGGATATGTGGCGAAACCCTTGTTGGATTTGGCTCAAAATTTGACAGATATTTATACAGTAGATACTAAATATCTGTACTAAATTTTAAGTATTTAGCTCTCCTCGTTTTGTAGTTATCATGCTGACTTATATTCGAACAGTCAGACAGACAAACAGATTTGCTCTAAACGGATGTTGCAGAAAATTTTATCGAAATCTACAAGTTTGGTGTGAGGACCGTGTATCGAATTTCATCCATCTAGCTCAAAGTGTTTCTTTGTTATCTTTGTCACAGACAGATACTTTCTGAAAATGAGTTTTCGAATTCAAGGAGGTATAAAACGTAGAGATACATTAAAATCTCGAATTCGAATTTTTTTTACCATTGCAGTATTTTCGCTAAATTTTGTATACAGAAAAGTAAAAGTGCCAATTCAAGCTTTTTTTAAGAAAGTCTTTCTTGAAGCCAACCCGAGACAATATATCGCATTGTCCAAAACTAATTTCTCAAAATAAAAATAATTAAAATTTACATTCAACCAAAAAAATTTTTATTATTCAAAAGCTATTTTGTTAATCTTTAAAAGCTGTTAAAATAATTTTATGCCATAATATGCTTTGATGTTATGAAAACACGTTAAAATTCTATTTTTTTAATTAAACTTCGAATTAAAAGTTTGAGAAATCAGTTCTTAATGTCCTCTAATGCCCAAAAAATAACTTCCCAAACTTCATGCTCCTAACTTCAATGGCTTAATGCTGGGCGTTGCTCTGTACAAGACTTTATATATAAAAAAAGATTTTATTGGGAAAAAATTTCTATAAAAGTTATAAAAAGAAAAAAAAATCATTATAAAATGATAAAACCTAAATCCTGAAAAAAAAATTCTAAAAAAACTTTTTTTTAAAATTCCTTTACAAATATTTAAGTACCAGATACAGCAGTTCTTCTTTTTTTTTTTTTTTTGACTAAGAAAGAATAATAATAATAAAAAAAAGGCAAGATTAGTCGAACAAATAAAAATGTTCAAATGGATGGGGACATTCAAAAAATACCACGAAAGATATCAAAATCATTGAAAATTAAAGGCGTCAAGTTAAAATTTCATTATACTATATTACGTACAGCAATTAATAACAATTCACTATAGTACAGTTGAATACCTGTAGTAGGTCGTTCAAGCGAAGTATGGCATAGTAGACATTTCGCACCGCCCCTTCCAGATAACTATTCCAGTATTTTAATAAATGGCAATGCACATAAGGGAGGGGATAAAAAAAAACGAAAAAAGGAGGGGATGCAAAAAAGAAAGGAAGGGGGAAAATCATCTATCGTTATCTTAATATGTGCTGGAACCCTTGGAATAATTCTTAGAATTTTCCCTTTTGTTTGGTTTTCTTTTTTGACACATCCGGTAAACAAGCCTTTTTGACCATGATTTCGAATTGTCATTTTCAACATAAATTATAATCAATTTCCAATAGCTTTGCAATAAAACACCTTATCATATACAAAATTTTAAAAACTTCAACAGAGAACCTGACTAATCAATTTTATTTCTTAATCAAGTATACATTTGGATTCCTATTTTTCTTACGCTGTTCAAAGAAGCAGCAGCTGTTAAAAGTTGCCATTAACCATCTAAAATTCATACTCTGCAAATTCAAAAATGCAAATAAGCAAAATGTTGAAAATAAATTTTCTGATTACAGCAAACTATCATTCCAAACGTATAATTTTGTTTCATAGATAATATGAAAGTGTACTATAACATACAATGGCATAATTTTTTTAAAAAAGGGGGAATAGCATTGTTTTTTTGTCCCATTTCATCATATTTGACTTTAAAGAGTGAAAGTAATTTTTGTATCCTTGCTTGGAGTATATATGAAAAACGGTTTTCATGGGAAAGAAGTACAGACATGGATAACTGGAAATCACATTTCCATTCCTTTTCTACATGGTTAAGGAAAGACTATAAATTATTTAGATGCATTTTAAAAGTTTGTTAGAATGTGACCAAGTACAGATGTAATCCAAATAGAAAGGCAGAGAACATGAAAAGAGATCTATGAATGTATTTTAAACTTATATAGTTTTAGAAGGTAATTTGCTAATACATTATTTTGGTTTCAGCATGTGTGCTTGAACGCACGCATGCTGACAAACATGCCTGCGTTCAAGTGATTAGAAAATAATTATTTTTAGAGCATAGATGAATTGAAATTATTGCATGCACATCCTCTTGATCCTCATTGTTACACCACAGACAGTACAAACAGTCACTACTACTCGATACTGCTACATTTTTTGTTCATAAACACATAACACAATCTTATAATGCACACGTTTTCGAAAATTTTTATTCCTATTATTTCTTTTCAAATGAAAGATTTGTACCGATTTCAATTAAATTACAAGTAGCAATTAAAAACACTCTTTTACACAGAACTGTTTTACCGTTTTTGTAAAATTAGTAAAGCTGCTGAGCCTTATCATGAAGGTTTGATTATTTTTTTTCTTTTAATAATAATCACTGGATTATCTAATATTAATACACAGTTTGAATAATTCATAGTTAAAAAATATTTAGTTTTATTAATTTTAAATCGATAGTTTGATTAATTTCTTTTTAGTGACAAAAAGAATTTTTAAATGCATTTTAGAAAACTTTGAAAGACACTTTTTAATAATATATATTCAAAAGTATTTATATTAAACATCTCCTAAACATTTTAAAAAGTCAGTTATGTCTGATATTGTAGCAAGAAAATTAACTACACAAAGAATGTATCAAATACTTTAAAAACAAAGATAAGAAAATGCAATAAAAAACAACATAACTATAAAATTAATTTCGACAAGTCAGTTTTAAATAAAAACTTTTTAATGAGACTACATTGCCAAATAAGAAATATATTTGAACAAAACAAAATGCGAACAACAAAAATACGAATTTGTTTAACCCTTTCCGGGGCGGTGGTCGCAAAAGAGGACACCAGATTTAAAATTTTCTATAAAAAAATTACTGGCTTTAAAATCCCAAAAATTGCTGGAAAAAGTAGCATTTAGTTTCCATTTAGAAAAATAGATAGCAGACTGAGCAATTTTTTGTTTCTTTTTATGTTAAAAATACTCCGATTTTTTGCTTCAAATTTGGGAATTTTTTTAAGAAATTAAATTTTATTAAAATCAATCCCCCACTTTCCAACAATATCCATGAGATTTTAAATAATAATTTTGCTTAATCTTCAAATTAATTTAATAACAAGTCAAATTAGCTGATTCACAGATGTCGTCATTTGAGAACACTGCCCGTCTAGGACGTCTGTTTCGCCTCTCTTCTAGTGAAAAGTGTAATTTGATATTTTGCAGGGAAGGATGTGATATTGATTCTGTGTTCGGTGGGAGTTTTGTTCATTTATCTTCGGATTCGAGAAAAGGAAAGCCATGTTTGAACCAAACAACATTTTACATTTAAAATTTTCACCCTCATGTTCTGCTTTATTTTTTGGTCTTTTTCTGTACATATTTAATTTTATATAGCCATAGTTTTTTATTAACTTTTTTTTCATTATTATTATTATTGCATTCAGCATGTAAAAATTGTCCAGCGAAAGAAAAAAAAAGTTCAATATACGCCCATCAAGTATCCCCTTTGAAAACATTCGCTGTGCAGTATAAAAAAATGTACACAAAACTCGAACAATGTGCAAAACAATAACTTCTCGTTTTGGGTTACACGAAAATACACTCCCACATGCTTTGAGAAAGTTCATGCCAAATAATAAGTTGTATTTAACTTTGTTTCTTATTTGATATTTTTCATTTTATTAATTAATAAAATTAATTCTTAATTAATAAAATTTAATAGTAAATATTTATTTTTATCATTTTAATCAGATAATTTTTTATTTGTTTATAAGATTTAGTTTAGAATTTTTGTTGTAAATATATATTTTGTATATTTAATATCTTAAATGATTCAGATTACCCAGAACATGAATGAATGTGTCTATAAACCTAAAATATTCATAATTACTGCTGCTGCCATAAGGAATTTGCGCAATTATTTCGAAAGATTTTTTTTACACAGAAATTGGTCTAGACGGGCAATGTTCTCATTTGAGGACAACACCCTCTGCAAAAAGAGTCAAGTTAAAAAAAAAAAAATGTTGACTGCGAAATCCATGTGTATACAACCTATTAATCCCATTGATTGTTTTTTTTTTCATTATATTTTAAACATTTTAATGACCCGTGCCGGAAAGGGTTAAAGGATACAATAAAATATAAAGTGGGCAACATTCAAAATGTAATTTACAGACCATTTCATCTATAGAATTTAATCTCCTACAGACAGTTTGTGAACTTATATTATTTTCACGTGCACATAACAATAAACATAAGTAGAGACAAAGTATTAAACAAACTTGCTGGACAAGGCATTAAGTCTATCCAGCAAGCTGTTCATAAAGTTTCGGAACATAGGAATCCCACTTTGCCTGGAAAAAATTACCAGCTACAGGTTCACCCAAGTTGTATTTCCTTGCAAAATTTGAAATCTTGAAGTTTCCACGATGATCTCCTGATGTGTTAGTTAATCGCTTTTCATCTGGATTAATAGGCCCAGGCTGTTTGTAAATCATAAGCACATATCTGTGAAAACCTAAAAACATACAGTAAAAATTAAATTATTTCAATGTAATGACTTTAAAATCAGCTTTTCTATTATATTCCTTATTAAATTATTCTAATTAAACTTTCCTCATCAAAAAAATTATTTCAGTTCACAAAAAAAAATGCAATTTGAGGAAAAATAAATAATATATATTACCCATGCTAATGTAGCAGTGGTTAGTACATTCACACATGTATTTGTAACATAATTTAGTTTCCTGTTATACAATGTTTAATTGAAAAATACTGGCTTTCGTATTAAATTAAAGCTTTATGATTATTTAAATGAGCATTTCAAATGAAATCAAATAATTTTGACAAGATAAATGTTGATGTTTTGGGGCAGGAGGAATTAAGATTAATATATAAATTAGATATAAAAAATGTTCTGCAGAGAATTTATATTAATTACAATACCACATAAAATTAAATTGAAATTTTTATCACAAAACGAATCGAAATCTCATTCAAATAAAACCCAGAGAAACGTTGCTTCACCTACACAATTCACACTTAATTCAAAATTCAAAGCTTTCGGCCTAGGAGATGTAGAAAATTGGTCTCGACTATGATTGTTTTACCAAAAGACAAATATTAGAAACTTTTAGAATCATTTACATCACATGGAATGCAAATGGTTTAATAATTTAAAAAAAAGTGGAGTGTCTTTCATAAGAAAACATTAGTTTCTTCAGAATTATTAACCACAGTACGAATTTAAATTAAACCTTTTGGCTATCTACTATAAACTTTTTTTACATTTGAAACCATAAAGCTTTCCTTCTGTTTGTTACAAATTACAGCGTCTAAAGAGTAGGTGTATTCACTTTCATTTGTATATATTACATAATCTTTCTTGCACATTGGTCATTTCTGTAAATACCTCATGCAATAAACATGTCTGTTTGAGGGTAGTGGGACAAATGCGCAGAGACATTTGCGTACGGGTCATAAAAGGCCAATAAATCATGCGTAGCTCTTTGAAAAAAAGGGGGTAGGAAGTGATTAGTCTAGAGATGCATAATCCGCGATTTTTTGAATAACAAATAATTTTGCTATTGTTATTTTTAAATATTTGTTCCAAATATCCGTTATTTCAATCATATTGTTAATTAAAAATTATTACTTAATATTAAATATAAAATTTATTAATTGTAATTAATACTTAATTTACTAATTTAAATAACGTGTGATTGAATTAATTTATCTATTTCAGCTTACTTCTTAAATTTGATTTTTTTCAAAACTATTTATTCAATTTCTTTATTGGAGTAAACCATTTCCTGAAAAATTTGAATTAAATATATATGGCATTTCTTTATATTGTTTACTTTAGTTCAATATTCTACCAATAGATGTCGCCAGCAGTAAACGGAATATATGTAGTTAATATGCACAAGCAATTAAAAAGGATTTGTATGGAATAGTGCATCATCAAATGTGAATATCGGAAAGTCAAAGTTACTATCATGAAGTGGAGCGGTGACATCTCACTTTCCTGTGAAGTCACAGCTCCGATAAATTTCAGTGATATGCAATTTAATGATATGATAATTCCAATAACCGGTCCGTTCACTTTTCAATCCATTCACAGATTTCCCCTTTTCTGTTTAGTTCGAGAGCTTCCATTGGACAGATCGTATCGATTGATACTTTCCAGTGAAGTCACAGCTCTGGTAAATTTCAGTGATATCGTATCGATTGTTACTTTCTATCGTGATCCAAAACCTGTAATCGAAATATCACCAGTAAGATCGTATCAAGGATTTGAATCACACCCTTCTTTGAAAAGTATTGATCACTGGTATTTGTGACTTTATGATATTGGTTACGTAATAACCGCTCGTAAAATATTCGTCATCCCTAGATTAGTCTAGGTTTGCTAAAACATATGTTATCTGTTGGCAAGAGTACTTGGCGAGAAAATGTATTTGTATTTTAACTAAATTTTGATACTTAAACACAAGGAAAAAACTTTCGTTTCTATGTGTATATGCTGGCTCTGTACACACCAGGCCGTCTGCCTATCAAATTTGGCAAATATATACTTTGGAGGGTAGGTCAATAAGTGAATTTAACAATTGATAAACTTCCTACTATTTGAAATTAAATCTGTTCAAAGCTTTTCAATTTCTGATAGTCAAATAAATAATTCATATACACACGAAATAAATAATTTAACAAGCCTGATATAGTTATAAAAATACATCTTATCTTATATTTAAAAATCTAGTATTCTCATTTATATGAAAACTTTATCCTTTCATACGGAAATATACACGGATGATCTTGACTATAAAACATACATGCTATCTAAGATCTATATTCTTTTTACAGAATAAAAATACGCAAAGACTGATAAACCAATAAAATTAATGAATTTTTAAAAAATTTTAAGATAATTTACGTTAGAGATAACATTATTTTTTGTATTAATATTTTTAAATTCACTAAATTGCATATTTCTTTCTCCTAAATACACGTGTGTAAAATTTAGTATCTCTACGTGCAATGGTCTATATTTTAAATAGACTGATAGTCGCATATATATACATTCACTTTTATTCTTGGAAGAAAATCTTATTTTGTTAATTAAAACATTTAGATTAAAGTCTGAATACTCCACACTTTAATTTTTGAATAATTTTAAACGAAAAATTTGGAGATATCTGTAAAATTTAAAGTATATGCTACCGTGTTAAAAGCCAATTTTTTCCAACCTCCCCCCCCCTTCTGTGCGTATGTTATGAGGTAGTTTGTTATTTAAGTTCCTGAAACAGTCCTTATTTTATTTTATGAATTAAAAATAAAATTCGGGATATTTTAATGGAACATTGCAACTGGAAATGGAATAATAATACGTAAGAAAGCATTTTTCACTATTTTTTAAACTTATCCAGCATTTACTATTTATTTGGTTTTTACAATATTGCAATGTATTGAATATTATTTTAAAATATTCTCAATGTCATTTCTTTTGTCTTTTGTGACAAATTTAGGTAATTTTGAATTGTTGTATTCTCTTATTTTTCCAACAAATTTTTTGTTACCAAAATATTGGATCACGAATTATTTTCTCTGTTTTTTGCTCCTTCTCCGTCCACATTGAAAATAAACAAAAGCATTTTTGTGTAATATGCAGCTGGCCCTGCACTTGAAAATAATATTTATGGTTTTTATTTACAATTGCTGTTCCATCTTTGTTTAATTTCCATAATGGATATTTTTTTGCTTTTATTGCCTCATCTGGAGAAATATTTTTGCAGGATACTGGGCATTTTACTTCAACAATCCCATCATCACCAATTAGCCCATCCGGAGATGCAGCTAGATATGGAAAATCTGGCTTTACGAATAAACCGCAACATTCGACTTTCAAATTAAAATTTTATTCTAAGGCCCTAATAGCATTGGCCTCGTTTTCTTGGCCGTATTTAATAGCCGCAGAAAGAAAATACAAGTATAATTTATTTTTAATTATATTTTCGCAACTAGTTGATTCTTTTCTGCAGCAAACAACTCCAAAATCAGAAGCCGTTAGTCGCTTCCGATGCTCCTCACTCCACAACGAACTGCCTTTCTGTTCAATCGTTGCCTTTTCTAAGGATGCAGCTTCAGCATCAGATAACTGAAGAGATTTTATCATTTGCTCTCGTTTTTGGCGTTACTCCTGTTCTAACAAATCAGGCTTTTCCGCACTGGGCCCGGAACTTTTATTCCGAGATTTATCTCTGAATAAAGTTTTTCTACATTTATTAAAAGATCAAGTTATAAAAAAATATATAATTGAAAATTTTAGAGA
>JAPMOR010015793.1:2750873-2777503 GCA_026543865.1 Argiope aurantia | reverse complement strand
TATTTTGTACATGACACGTAAGAGTATCGTAGCAGACGCCCGAGTCCAATGCCTTGGCAATGTTGCCAATTCAAGCCTTTCCTTCCCCATTTAATTACAATAAAATAAAACTAGGCCGGACATTACGGAAGCCGGATACTCAGGATTGTACTGTGTTTTGATATGCTGAAGCAACTTTTATTTATTTCTGCCACGATCGTGAAATATTAACCAGCATACTGTGACCAGTTTTTTAAAGTAAATAAAATTTTGTACGATGTCAGAAACGAAAGTGGAACTGAAGTGCACAAAGTGAGTGCTAAAATATCTGCATTATGATAAACTATCCAAAAATTTGATTTTACTAAGTGTGAGATCAGAAATATTATTGCAGAAACAAAATTGGATTTCTGAATGACATTCAGAATTATATATATATATGGTTTCTAATTAGCACCGATAGCCAAACTAATTGTTCTGAACTCTTAAATTAGTTTCAGAGAAGTAAAAAAGCTAGATTTACATTTAGCTCAACATTTAGTCCCTGGAATTCAATTGCATGTTTTAAAACATAGCCATTTGTTGCAAAATTATAATTTATAAAATAAATAGCCTTTAATAATCGTAAAATCGAAATTTTCTGTACAATAAATATACACAATTCTCATCAATTATTAGACCGAATTAAGCAACAAATTCCTTATTTTTGTGTTTTAAAAAAATTCTGGATACAAATTTTTTTCATAAACGAAAGTAATTTCAAAGTAATCGTTGTAACAAGATGTATGTGTGTGCATTTTTTTTTTTTTTTTTTTTTTTTTTTTTGTAACTTAGAGGTGGTTTTTGGCAATAACGACCAAAAGAGTTACAACACGAAAATGGTTTTAAAATCATCTTAAAATTCAAAGAATTGTCTTTACAAAGAAGTCTTATTATTTTGCCGTATAATCACCCCCTCCTGATTTTTAATCAATTTAAAAATTATTTATGCATATTTTCAAAAAATTTACAGAGGTTGTCCAAAATAATGGAAAAGCCTTGCTGAAAACAGTGACTTCTATATGTGATAGCATAGGACTAAATTAAATACGCAATTACCAGTATTTTTTTTTTTGTCCTACATTGTTGCTTATGATCTCAAGGGTGTGCGCGAGTGTATTGTACATTATTGTCTGCTTAATTTCGTTTCGGGTGAAGCTAAAATGAGAGACTTGTCAGAGTTTTCCAAAGAGGGCAGATCTTGTCAGAGAAGGGAGCAAGTCTGGTTGGCTCATCAATAACTATAGTGGCACAACTGTTGGAGGTATCAATCGGAACCGTGTCGAAGGTCATGACAGTATACAAAGATCATGGCAAAACAATATCTGCTAGAACGAACTGCGGAAAAAACCCAAATTCAGTGCAAATTCAGGTGTACATTAAGGATTGTGGCCGCCAGAAGGGAGACCACGGCAGCAAAAGCGACTGCTGAACTGAATGAACATTTACAGAACCCAGTGTTCACACATTCAGTTCGAAGAAAATTGCGTAAACAAAATATGTGGGCCAGAATTGCGATAACAAAACCCTTTGTGACAGATGAAAGTCAGAAATGATGAATACAGTGGTGCAAGAACCATAAAACCTGGACTCCAGATCAATGGAAACATGTCTTGTTTTCCGATTACTCCAGTTTCTCCCTATTTCTCACCACGAGCCGAGTTTACGTGTGGCAAAACCCCGCAGAAGCCTACAACGGCTCCTTTCTTCAGTGAAGCATGGTGGTGGTTGCGTAATGGTTTGGGGCCTCATCTCATGGTTTGGAGTAGGTTCATTCTTTTGGCCAATTAACTGCATTCTACGGTGCAGACATTGTTTCCGTCTGGAGTTTCATCTATCAAGATGATAATTCCCTGATTCATCATAGTTGAGCTATTCAGTCATGGTTTCGGGAACATGCGGACACAGTTACACGCCTTCCGTAGCCTGCCCAATCACAGAGCCCCTGTGATCTGTTTTGGAAGAAAGAGTGAGATCCCAGTAGTTAGAAAGGCATGTGCAACGTAACTCCATTAAAATTCTCTGTATTTACCCCATAAATAAGCTAAATATTATTTTTAATTAATTAATTATAGCATAAATAATGATAATAAGAATTAAATACCAAATCTCATGACGTTAGAGCTTTAATGCGCTATTCCAAACTAGTTTCAATTAATTTTGACTTTTCTTTAAACTAACAAATTAAAGTATCTATTCCAAATTATGATGTGGAGGTGCTCGTGACCACTTTATCACATCGCGGAACTCCGAAACATCACGCCGTTGCCGTGAGATCCCGTGATCCTCCCCCTGCGTCTCTCCGAGAGTTGGGACAGATTCTGTGTGAAGCCCCGTTCCAACGACCTATCGCCTTACAGACGAAGCACGCTATCCCCGCTTGACCCTCTCTTGCGGTTTTCTGGGGTGCTTTGATGTTTGTCCAGTTTACCGACAATTGTCGGTAAAATGTTTTCTTTTTTTTTTTTTTTTCTTTTTCAAAATAACTTTTATTTTTGGTGAATGAACGTTAAATAGTAGCCTTATTATGATATTTTTCGAAATTTTGTCTGAATCACATTTGGCATTCTATAGAATGCCTTGGGAAAGTATATAATAATTCTGATATTTCATACTTTGTTGCTAGGTATTCTATAAATGCCAGTATTTCATACATTGTTGGTAGCATATATAATAAAAAATTTACTTAACATTTTACTGTTTTTAAAATGAAAGTAAAAAGTTTATTTATTTTATTATTTATAAAATTTTAATTATTTATGTAAATCAATGTATATAATATACAATTTTTTTGCTTCTAATTTTCACCCAAGTTTAATTTGGCTGTTTTTCCATTCTTTAATCTGTTCTCTCTCAAATTCGTCTTCTTTATGACTCTCTGTGTGGTTTTTACCAAAAGTGCCGTGTTTCGGGAAGCAGGAGTTGTAAAGTCTCGCTTTTCTCTGAGAAACTCATTTCTCTTTCTCTATTCTATAAGAAATTCGTGAAAGGACCACTGCTTGAATGAAGCTTGTACGAAACATTTTCTATCGAAATTTTTGATGTGTGTTGTACAGTAAATTCTAAAATCAGATATTTGGACGATGAAGACAATCCCTTTATTATTTATAGTAGCCGCATGAATTAAAACTGTCTGCTTTGTTGGAATCATGGAATATCAACTTTAAACATCCACATACAATCCAGCTCATTCATCATATGTATGTAGGTTTTTCCCATTAATGTAATGTTCACTTGTTATGGTTTCCAAATTTAGTGTCTACCTTTTAATCAACTCTGCTTCTACTCAGGCACTACTACTCTGCGTTGTCAGGCAATTTCTGAAACTGAAAAGCAGCATCTAACTGTATTCCCATCATTTGATGCTCCAAAGCATTGATACGGAACATCAACAAGCAGTCCTATTTCGTCTTTGAACTTGCTTTGTGTGTTCTCAGTGGCTCCGACATCCCCTCTCCCCATCTTCATTTTTATCTTGCTATTTCTGAATTGGGATTTCTTAAGATAAATGATGTTCTGACTAAAAGATTCGTATTCATGTATGCAAAGTTAAACACAAATTTCAAAGCATCAGGATTTCTGAAACATTTTATGATTTATTTAATCCTTTTAGGCTCATCAATGATGTTATTCCTGTTGCAGGATTTTCCTCAGAAGCGGCATTAAAGGTTTACCGATGGGAGGGGGGTGGGGGGCAGACAAATCCGACAGATGAGAAGCTCTTTAATTTAGCTTCAAAATAAGTCATAATAATTTTACATTTAATTAAAACCAATTAAATATTAATTAGCTCAATAAAATTTTCGCTCTCTTAATATTCGATTTTATTCAGATACTGACCCTAATTTTTCTCTCATTGTTCAAAGTTTGCTAGGTTATTTTGTAGAAATCTGTTCTCAGCTTCTTTAACTGGCCAACAAAATATTGCCAATATTTTTAATTGCACTAAGATTTAATTGCACCAACTAAGATTCAATTGTAGTAAGATTTAACTCTGGAAAAAATATGATTATATTTCATTCTATATTTTAGTATTTTAGATCAAAACATAGTAATACACAAAAGTAGTAGAACACAATAAATTATCTAAATGTATAGTAGCAGGATCATAGAAATATTCAATCCGATTTTAACAAGGAATACGTTTTGAACTTTTTCAGATTTAATAAAATTCTTAATCTTCTTGATCTTTTTTTAATATTTAAAAAGTATTTCAGTTGCAGACAAAAATGAATTAATCTAATAAGGCTACAGTAATTTATTAATGTCTAATATTTGATGCATATGCATGCATAAAACTACTTAATAAAATGAAATAATTAAATTAAAAAAATTATAGGTTTTCTTACTTAGTTAATTTTTTTGAAAACTAACAATGCTCCAACATTATATAATTATACGAAAAGAAATAATGCATAAGACACTGTCTGCGCAAGGAGAAACACGAAAGAAAGAAATTTTATGTTTATTGTTATAAACTCCTTCTGATTAAAAAAAAATTATCTTTGAAAACGGAAGAATATTAGAGCTTCCATCGTATTCAATCTAGGAACTTCTGATGAAATAATTTCGCAAGTATTTTTCTTTTTCTTCATTTTCACTGCTAAGACCGAAGCTACCCGATTTTGTTGTTCAGGATGCTTCATGCTCGTGTGCTTTTTAACGTAATCAGTGTGAATGTATTCTTGAACAAAGATTTAACACATTTAACTTTATATCGACTGCGCCTGGATTACATGTGATGCTAAATGAACACATGTATGAACTCATAAAGTAGGCTATATAAAATGAATGTAGAAACTAAAATCAAATGGTTTCATAAAGAAAATTTTTCAGAATTAGTAATAAAAAAGTATTCGATATTTTCGCCAAAAATCGATTTTTTTTAGCGTAGTTACCAGCCTAATTTTTTTTTTTTTTTTTTTTTTTTTTAATAAGGATTGCAACAACGAGCATGAATTCAGATGTGTTCTGAGTCTGATGCGAATTAAGCGCTAGCGTGCAAGCAATGGCGAATTGGCCAGGCTCCCAGTTTGCCCGATGACAAGTGAGCCCCTTTCACTTACGGCATTGTCAGCTCCTATGATGTGAATATTGGCTCAAAAGTTCTTCAGACCGAATTTTTAAAAATTAATTTTCTAGCAGTGTAAGTTTGGTGATCCTGGCCAAAATAATAATAATAATTAAAAAAAAAAACTGCGCAGACAAGTCTTGGACACGAATATTAAGAAGTGCTATAATCAAATCCAAATTTGTATTAGATGCAGCTGTCATTTCTGAAGTTTTGAATCAATTGTTATAAGTCTTAGTTGTGTCAGAGTACATTTTCAAAACTTAGGAAATAAGCTGACAGATAATTTTGATGAGATTACCAACATGTGTGATCAAGAATAAAATAATTCTAACCCCTCATTCTTATATATTCTAAAACTCGCATTCTTCTGAAATTTATTGAATTTTGGATGCATTCGTACCCATATGTTTGAGGCATTATTTGTCCAGCGATTATGATAAATTAATAAATATTTCATTATCCCGATAAGTGACAAAGGACCTTTTCATATTTATTTAGATTTGATTTAGTTAATAGTACTAATTATGTTTGAGATACTTTCTCTGTAATACAAACAACTCTGCCCACTTTTGTTCTTCCATTCAGAAATTGCTATTTTTGTGGATCCTGATAAGACCTGGGTGAATTGAAAATTCTAAAATAAAAAAAAATAAAGACTCAATCTTTTAAAAAAATGAAATCCCTTTTTGAGATATAATAACTCTATGAATAAACTTAAAAAAATAAAACTTTTATGATTTGCTATCAGTTGTTGAACTTTTTATTCTTTTTCCTCAAATTCCCTTATTTTACATTTATAATTCTACGTTGTACGATTAATTTTTGTTTAAATTAGCTGTAGACTAAAAATTATTCTTTAAAAACATTAATGAAATTCTTAAAGAATTTGATTAGAAGTTTTTAAAATTCTCAGATTGGGAAATTGGATTTGTTATCTTGACATAAAATGTGTCGATTTTTATCAAATTTTGAACGAACTCCATAGATAGAAAATCTTTCTGTCCGAGTGCAAATGAACATTACTTCAAAACGGAAGGAGCTAGATGAGAAAAAATTTGGTACACAAGTTTAGCATCTACAATTTAGCTTTGTATCAAATTTGAAACAAATCCAAAGAGGAGTGACCAACTGTCCATCTGTACTTTCATGATTGCTCAAAAATTCAAGGACTGAAGGAAATTCGGTACACAGTTTCAAAATCTAAAGTAAAGGTCTTTGGCAAATTTTGAGTCAAAGAGTCTATCGCTTATCAGTCTAATTTTGAACACACGTAAACGTGATGACTCAAACACGCAGCGATTTGAATAAATGAAATTTGTTATGTTATCTAATTGCAAAATTGGAGTTCTGTGTCGAATTTCGACTTCACTCGGAAGAAAAAATACGCACAAAAGGCATATTCGAATCGTTTTTGCTTCGTAGAAAAAGAAAAAAAAATCTCACACTTTCGGAAATTCTAAAAATGAAACTTGTGACGTTTAGAACCCTGTCTGTGGTCTATAATTTTATGCGAAAGCGGAGGTAAGGGCATCATTTTTAGAGTTTTTGTGAAAGTTAATTGGTTGTATTTACTGACCTGCTTATATATCCGATGCTAATCAGAATGAAAACGTTTTTATGCTTTGTAATAAGAACATATTAACCTGATAATTCTTACGAAACATTCGCTTAAACTTTTCTTATTCCACCGTGTTAATATGCAAAATTTTAAGGATTATGACAATTGCTTCAGTTATCACATCGGATCAGTTGTTGTGGATTGTTTAAAAGTAAACTAAAGTGTGTAAAACAGTGCTTAACAGAATACCAACGCATATGCAATTAAATGTATTTCTTAAATATATATAATATTCTGATGTGAAAAAATTGCTATAAAAATAATAATGATTTACTGTTGCAAAAATTATATTTTCATCTTTGGGCTTTAATTTAAATATTTTCAAAAATTTCTTCTGTTCATTACAAAAAACGAATGATATCTTTGCGTGTGGCCCCTATTTTCTCTTGGCAACCAATACTTTTGGGCCCAATCCGCCACAGCGTGCACAAATAAATATTTACCATTTTTCGGACACGAACAATAGAGAATTTTGGAAAAGACACCAAGTTTTTTTTATGAAGGTCAGAGAAAACATTTTGCAAATATATGTACAAAGTTATTCATTTATTTAATGCTTAGTAAGATATGAAAAATGAACTTATTAAACATGTCCTTATTTATATGTGTATATTTAGAATTACCCAAGCAACAAGAGTGGTCTCTAAATGTATTTCCAGACGTCGGATTCTGGCTATATATTTTTTTCTCTCGCCTCTGAAGATCGCCTGTTTATCGAAGTG
This sequence comes from Argiope aurantia, assembly GCA_026543865.1. Lineage (NCBI taxonomy): Eukaryota > Metazoa > Arthropoda > Arachnida > Araneae > Araneidae > Argiope > Argiope aurantia. The sequence goes on along the minus strand of JAPMOR010015793.1, from coordinate 2,770,071 downwards.
AACTCCCACTGCGACTTTTTGCAAGCGATCATTTCAAGTATTTGCCGCCCTATATTTGGCGTGATGCCCTAGAAGTCTCTTTCCAGGTAGCGTAGAACGCAGGGAAACGTGTTAAGTGTAAATTATTTATTATTATATGCTTGCAAATAGTGTAGTATTTATTCTAAATGATGAATAAAAAAGATAATTTTTGTTAAAGTTGATCGACCTTGTTGATAACCTAAAACATGGAGTTGCACATGATATTATTAGAGTTAGGTGAAGCGACCATAAAGCAGAATTAATATTTAAGTTAATGATCCGCTATTAATCTCTGTTTCATTAAGTGTTGAAACTTTATTTTGTTAATTGAGTTATCGTCATTTTGTTTTTTCTTGTTCGTATTTTTTAAAGTGATTTTAATTTTAATTCTTGTTAACTTTTATTTCGTATGCTCTTAAATTATTGCAGTTATTTTTCCTTTTCATTTACAATTTCTTTCCTTTTGTTAACAATGATATCAAATGTTCAAATGAAAGAAGTTTTAAAAAGTCGTAAATTACGTTCTTATGTTTTGCAATAACATTTGTTTAAATATTTTTATTTTGATATGAGGCTAAAAAAATATTTGCAGAATATATTTATTGTAAACTTCGAAAAAAATTTCTTTAAAACTTGCGATTATGTAAATATATTTTAATACTCCTATATAAATAATTGTTAATTATTTCACATTTCATAAAATAGTGACATAAATTTTACTCCCATTAGTTTGAATTATTTTTATTTGTCTCTATTATTCTAAGCATTATTATGAAATTTGTCTGCACAATCCATTATCAGATCGAAAACAATGATGCTAATGACTTTTGCTCTTTAATTACACATATCCAATTGTCAACAAATATTTTATTTGTGCTTTTTAAAGAAGTGAAAATTCAATCATTATTCTAATTAAGAAATATGTTTTCTAGGTTCATCAAATCTAGTTAAAAAGAAAACGTTCTAAAGGATTTTTTTTTAACCTGAAGAAAAATATCTGTATATAAAAGTGTGTGTGGATTTCTAGAAATGTCAAACTCTTCAGGTATTACAAATATTGTAAATAAAGTTTAAATAAATTTTGTTTATAAATGACTTTGTGACAATATTATCTGTTCTTGAAAGTCACAGTTTCTGGATACGACCTGTGTGTATAAGTCATTAGCAGTGAAAATATTTTTTTGTTGTAAACTCATTTTCAAATCGAAACCTGTCATAAATTATTGTGAAAAATACTTCATAAAAGAAAATCATCTATGATATTTGCAATCGTATTCGGAATTTTGTTTAAACTGAACTTTAATAATGCAAACTTTATGATTATAATTTTAAACAAGTCCGACAAACCTACATATGCATTTAAAAAAGCTTTCACGATATCCAAATAAGAGCTGTCAATAATATATACATTTCAAAATTAAAAAAAAATATTTTTTTAAAGTTAAAAATTTTTTCTGTTATTAAAGATAAAGCTATTTAAATGAATACTAATTTAATTAATAATAATTTAAATTAATAAAATTAATAATATTTAAATTAATAAATAATATCTTACCTATCTTTAATATGTAAATCTTATTCAGTTTCATTCCATCTACTTATAAGTCTGCAATATATTACACACACGCAATTAAACATTATAGCAAAGCTGCAGTGTAAGAAAAAAAATTATGCCCACTCACAAGAAAGTCTGTTCTTCAACTAAGGATAGTAGCCTTGGTATATAACTGATGTTCCGGAAATGGATGTCGACTGACGCATAAAGTAGTCAATTTTTATAAAATACACTTGTTCTTGTTGTTGGATGCATATTCAATATTGCATTTGCTTCAAGCGTTTTAGCACAAATGTACCACTGTGCGAATAAAGAATTTTGCTTTGAAAGGATAATTGTGTTATTTTCATTTGCAATTTTCCTTAGAAATTTCAGTGTCCTAGCAGCTGGATTAAAAAAAAAGATAAATAGGATAACTCATATAGTAGTTCAATGGTAAACACTTATGCTGAAAATTTAAAGGATTTTCATAGATTTTATTTATTTGTCCGTGACAGATCAAATTTGTACTTCCTCGTAGCCATTAAATTTGATATCCAAAATTCCAACTACCATTCAGAATTAAAAGAACAAATTAAAAGTTGTATGCTGCTAATAACACGGAAATCTCATCTTGCGTTATAAAATGCTGAACCTTGATTCCTTGATTTGGAATTATATCGTGATTTTCAGTTTCCATTCACAATTGTTGATGCCATAAAGGGTAGTTTAGGAGTAAACTTTCTCAGGAGTGGTTAAATTGATGGGCAGCACTTAAACAAGCCCATCAACTTAATTATATTTCCTAGTTTTCGACTAATATTAAATATATAAAAGATAAAAATAATATCATAGCCAATAATGAATTTTCTATTTTTAATGAAGCTCCATTAATTCGTGCTGTCGTGACGAATGTCATTGAACTACCCTGGATGCTTTGGTAGGACAGGGTCATCTGCAGGGTTTGGAGGCAGCGAGGACATTTCATTTTTCTTGTTTTTAAAGCCAGAAGTTCGACAAATACATCGAGATGAATAAATAATAAAATACTTTAGCCTTGGGGTAAGTTACTCTCTTTGCTCTTTTGTTAGAGACATTTACTACAAAAACATACGTTAAAGAACTTGAAACCCTTCAGATTGAAACAAAACGCCACATTATTAACGTACTATGTTTGTATGGAATAACGATATTTAAAAGAATCCCAAAATGGTATCTTTTAACGAATTCCATAAAATATTTTTAAAATGTTCTTTGATAAACTGGTCATTAATAATAATGAAGTACTCAAGGGTATCGAATTCTATGATCTACCATTTTAAGAAAAAAAGATCAAATAGCCGTAGCAATATATAGCTCTCCTAAGACTTAAGTCTCCACTACACCAGCGTGACTCCTGAGTTTATGTATTGTATTCTAATTAAAAGGGTGCATCCATATTTATAAAGTAAATGTTTTTGCATTGACATTTTTTTTGTAGAAATAATAATGTCCGGAGGTAAAGAACCTTTGAGTTAAATAAGAAAGCATTTATTCTATTTTTCTATGACTATTTTTCATAGAAAGAATATTTTTCTAAATAAAGCCATATCTCTAAAAAATATTAAAGTTTTTCTGCATTCCACATCAATTAAGAATCAGATCATTTAATCCCCGGAAGCCTTTGGTGAAGAATCGGGTGTTATTCATTGCGATACCATTAAAAAAATCTAACAACTTCATAATTTTTAGCTTAGCTCCCTTCAAATGTTGAAAATTTATATTTTGGAGATTCGTAATAAAAGAAAATTCAGCTTGGTAGAAATTGCTAAGCTATATTTAAGAAACCAACAAGATATCTCCATGCGGTAATTAAAAAAGGCTTTTATAATAAACATTCATATTGAAAACAGCAACATCACATTATCCAGAGTAATACAAAATGCCTTCAAAAGAGTCAGTAACGAAAATGGAAGATGCGCGGTAGAATTTTTGAAGTGCAGAGATAATAAACAATAAATATTTGTTTTGTAGAAAGATCAATAAATGTATAGATAAAGTATTAAAATTGTCTTTTATTGAAACGGCATCTTAACTAAGAACTTATTTTTAAAAAAATTCAGATAGAAGTTCAGAGGAAAGTGGAGATGCTTACGTATTCCACACAAGTTTTGTATTTAATATCTAGGAATATATCAGTTTGTAAATTTAAAAATACGGTATTTTAGTGCATGAGTTTGATTTCAAAATCTATTAATGTGAAAGCTAAAATTCAATACTTTTGAAAGTACTTGAGTTGTAGCCTATACATTTAAAAAGAAATAGACATTTAGTTTAAAATATTGAGTGTATTGTTATAAGTGTATTAGGATAGAATTTTACATAGCTTAAAAAACATTTAATAATCTCCAGACACAAAGTATTGGCATTATGAAATTGCTATTTGTTTAAAAACATTGAAAGACAAATATCTTAAAAGTCCTTTCTTTATTTATACATTTCTCATTTCACTTATCTAACTACATAGAAATTATTTAAGAACATTCAATAAAATGTCTAAAGATATATGTCACTCATCTTGCTCAAATTATAAATAGTTAAAAAGCAAACATGGAAATTTCCTTTCAGAATTCTCTTTAAATATTACAGCCAAATCCTAACATCATGCACTGTATGTTCACCAGATACATTATTCACAGTATGCTGTACTTGGGCACTTGTATTTATCTCTTCCGAATCTGATGCATTTATTTCAGAGTAATGTTGTAAGGTATCGTGAGTGTTTTCAGAATCTTCTGAACAGTCTTCAAATATTGGGGGATACATAGTGTATCGCGATTGTAGAGAACAACGCGCTCGGTTATTTCTTTTGAATGGAACAGTTGAATGTCCATTATGAAGATATAAGTGTGAAGATGGTGAACTAGGGACTGAATAGGCAACGGAACTACATGGTGAAAGACTGATTGGTGCAGAAGTGATTCTGGGGGCTTTATCTAGTGGCGAAGGTATTTTGAGCATCTCTACTGCTGATTTCCGAGGACCAAGGGTTTGGCTGTTGCTTCTTGCTTGTAATAGCAACATTTTAAAATCATGCATACTCGTTGGCTTAGTTGGACCAAATCTGTCGCTGGCTAAAGATTTCCGTTCAGATGTTGCACTGTTTGTTGACCTGAAATCTGCCCAACTTCTCCTGTCTCTAGAACAGTCGAAACTCGATGTATTTCTTGGTGAAAGAAAACCAGTTTCAGCTAATGCACCTTTAGATGGTGCTGGACGAAGATATGATGGGGAACATGAACGAGATGAAAATGCGATTGAAATATCAGAATCTGTTTTAATATTCATTCGCTTCTTGCAATTATGTATTACAGCAAATAAATCTTCAGTGGACATAGTACTATGATGCGATTTATTTACATGTCCTTGAGGACATATTTGAGAATAACTGTTCTTTTTTAATGTATGATTATTTTCTTCGCGCTGAGTACCACAAAGCTGCTCCATTCGTTTTGAATGCAAGTCAATATTATGTTTGGTAAGAGTATTTTCATTTACTGGAAGTCCTGAAATGTTAGGATCTGGAATTATTACTGTTGGAGTTTTCTGAAATGAATTCGCATTAACTCTCTCATTTGGATTATTCTGATTGTGAATAGGTTCGGGAAACGGTGTCCTTATCAAGTTTGCACCAATGGAAGCTCTAGAACTTACATTTTCTGTAGCATTTTTTTGAAGAGATATCGGATTTTTATGATATCCTCTTTCTATTTCTAGCTCTTTTGAATGGTATCTTTCAACATGTACAACAGTATTAGAATTAGGAACGCTGTTTGCGATGAAGTGAGGATCATTGAGACTCTGAGTTGTATTTACAGAAATTAGATGGTGCTGAATTTGATTAGTGTATAGATCATTAATTGTTTCTTCTGTTTTTGTAATTACTCGTTTGTTATTAGATTTACTATTATTTATATTGTTTGCATAGCTTTTAGGAGGAATCGTATATAACCTACGATCTAAAGAGTTAGTGCAATGTATTACTCTCCCTTCTGGATCCAAAAGAACTCGTGCTGCTTGTTTGGGTTCCCTAGAATGTAAAGTCATGGGATTCTGCGATTTAGGTTTTTCCTTGCAAAAGAATTCGCTATTATTTATGTCCGATAAATATTCTCTATTTGATGCATACTTAAAATTATTACTGAACTCAGTAGTTAGTTGCTGATCACTGTTTTCTTTAAACAAGGTTTTCTTACACAAAGCTAAAGAATTATTGCGCTCATTCATTGTTCGTCTTTGGATTGGAGTAACAGTAACTTTATGTGCATATTTAAGAGGTAATTCCATTTGATTCATATATGAATCTTTTATATCATATGTGTTCGGATGAGTTTTGTACATCGAAGTATCACTTTTTACCTGAGTTTGGAACTCTTGATCTTCAAATCGAAACTGATTTTCGAGTTGAATTTCACTCTTTAATTTTGTTTGGTTAGATGAAAAAGATTTCAAGTAATTTTTTGATTCGTTACTTTTTATTGGTGATATATTTTCTTTTAAAAATAAAGGTAAAGGTTTGACATTTTTAGGAGAACTATTACCATACATATTAATATGAGGATGACTTTGCAGTTTATTTAGTTTGTTATGAGAATTCTTAAATTTATTTTGTTCTTTTGTTCTTGATTTTATATTTATTAGGGTACTAAAAATATTCCTTTGATTCTCTGTTGAATGTTTAAATGAATCAGCTTTCTCTGTTTTCTGAGATTTTGAAGATTTCTGTTGAGGTTTATTTTTTTTACTTAATTCTGGTTTGATTCTTGGCTTATTTGTTACTTTACGATTATTTTTCGAATCATTTTCTACTTGTTTTTGTATGCTACAGTCACTATCCAAAGCCACCGGTAGATTAATTTTTTCAGCTGCATCTTTTATTGTAGCGGCGATTGTTGCTGGCGGTGGAGGTGGTGGTAAAGGTAGAGGTTCAAATCCTATGCTTGTTAAAGTCCCAGAGCTTGAAGTCATTTCTGTACCAGTCTGAGAGAGAAGACTATTTAAACTACCGTCACTTATTGTATTGACAGATAGTGATGATCCATAATTATTCTCAAATATAATATCCGAAGAATCATCGCTTTCATCACTACTAATAAGAAATACGTCATATTCTGCTGATGTGCCATTAGAGGTTTCATCATTATGTGTAGCATTATTGTTTAAGATCGTATAATTTGATATTTCCGTTTCTTTATTTTCTTTGACCAGATTGGGATTATATTCAGTGAACTTTGCTTTAAACCTGAAACATAAGATAAATATAAATTAATACATAACAGAGATAAGTATAAATTATTATTTTAGATCGTTCTCTCTTCATGCATTTTCCTTTGACCTCAAATATAATTTTTGCATTTTGTCATTAAAGAACTCATTTTTGCTAAATATTGCCTTGAAAGGGCTTATATTCTATACAATAAGACTTTGTTGTTCCAAGCAAAGGTTCAAGTTAAATTTTCTTCCAATATTTACGTTTTGTTGAATTTTTTTTTCGTGTTTTTATTCATATATTTATATCTAAGTTCAATGAACTATAAAATGTTTTCTAGATTATCTATCAGGTTTGAAGAAAAAGAAATGGCGCGAAATTAGCAGAATAAATTTCTAAAAAAACTCAACACAAAGAAATTATCACAAAGAAGCACAATTTATAACAATTTCTGAGAATTATAACTGATTTCTTTTTTTATAAACATGTATTACGAGTCTATACGACAGAATGAAAGACAATCCATATAGTTTTCATTATTTAAATTGTGTTACTGTCAGCAAGAAACAAGATGATAAATAATTAAGTATCTAAAACATTTATTAATTAATATTAATTTTTCTAAATAGCACTATCGACGAGAACGCTTAGCACTATCGACGAGAACAACTTTGATCTCTTTTAATGCTATGAACGGGAAAGTCAAAATCTATATATATGAAAATAGTACCTATAACCGTATACGTCATCCATTAGGCTAAATGACAACGTAACAAATATGGAAATGCATCAATACAGGTAAATATGCATAGAAAAAATTTAGTATCTCCCCTTTAATATTGTTAGGTTGTACATTTATCTTATACTGTATAGCGCATTATTGATTAGGGATAATGATAATTTCTAAGCAAAGGTTTTCCATGTAAATAGTTTCATGTTTGTTTGAAAAAAAGCTAATAATTTGTTTCAGATCTTTTAAGTTTCTTTTCATGGAATGTACAACATTGCATCCAATGCCATCTGAATTTTATTACAGATGTGAATTTATTCTTTAAAATTCCCATGTTTTTTAGTTTTTGTTTTTAGTTTAAAAATAATAAAGTTGATACAGGTGTTTAACAATTTTCAGCAGTGCCATAAAATCGTAACATTGCATTTTTTTTGGAATTACAATATTTATAGGATTTGAAATGAAATTAGCTAATGGAAAATCAAGAACAACAATTGTAAGCTTGTATCCTTTGTTGTAAAAATTACCTGTTGTTAGCCTTGTTATTTGAAATTGAAGAATCAACATTCTTCATATCAGTATCTTTTGTTGCATATCTATTGTTTTCATTAGAATTAGTCTTGTTTTCAGAATCCGACGAATTGATATCGCTGCTGTAGCTCCAATTTCCACTCGAAGATTGATCTTCTATCTTTCTGTGACTGTTCAGCTGTCTCATTTCAACTGCGACATTCATGGCAGCTGAAACTGTTGAGATTGGGATATGACTTTTTAGTCTTCTTTTGTTCATGGCTGCTGATTTATTAAAGTATAATGATTGAGGCTTTGAATCTAGTTTCACAGTTTCATTTATCTTATTTTGCTCTTCAGAACTAACTGCTTGTGTAATGCAATCTCTGAAGTTTTGAAAAGGAGAAATATTTGAATTTGAAGAATTATTATTTTTTTCTTTGGGAATAATGCTATTTGTTCTTTTATTACCATTTTGCACTTCTGAATGATCATCACTTTCAAACGTAGATATATTTTTCTCAAAAGTCCGTGTTGTCATGACTGCTCGCTGGCATTCCTCATTGATGATGTTATGTAGCACATCTTTCAGCTCTTTTGTGTCTCCTTCTGTTACTGTATTCCTCCTTTTCTCTTTTTTTTTCTTTCTTCGATTAAAAAAGTCCACCTAACATAGAAAATATAAATATATTAATTATAATTGAGATGGTTTGATTATTCACGTGTGCAGACAATAAATTTGTATCACGATGGTTTAGAGCAGAATTTCTTAAAATATTTACAGCGATTTTTTTCTCGAAGTTTTCAATATTTGTTAGCGTAACCCAAGAACACATCTAAAATTGAATCATTTCATAAAATATATACTATATATATATCTGAAATCTAATGAATATTAAGAAACATTTTTATGCTGAGAAGGTTTTAAAGTAGCTTTAGAAGAAACGAGACAATTAATTCATGTATTGTATTCATAATCATGTTCACGTTCATGTTAAACATCTGTGGCAGCCCTTTCGGCTCTCATTGTGACACCTCTCGCTTTGCCATAAGTATGCCAAATGAAGAGCCTTCACAATGCACTGAACATTGGCGCGTGCAGACGCTTGAATACAACGATATGTATAGGTAGTTGTGGTATAATCATCAAATAGCTACTGCAGAGCTGGATGGGGAACAACATGCATCTACAAGCAAATGAAAGAATAAAAAATTTTGTTGAGTTGTTTTGGAAAGTCCGATATCATTGTATAATCTAGAACAATTTATGATGGTTTGCTTAGTTAATTGAAAATAATAAAATTTCATTTCAGTATTAATTCAGTCAGTACTAATTCCTTATTTAATGTACCGTAAGTAACAATAGAAGAAATGCGGATGTTGTATCAAAATAAGAAAAAAGGTAGAGAATTCGATTTCTGGTTTCGTTCCTAATTATGTTGATCTAAAAATAATAAATCCTGGTGGAACCAAAAAATGGCTATCACTCTTTACAAATAGTCTCTTCAAAGATGTTTTTTAAGAGATATATTAACGAAATGTAATCAATTAAGATTACATTCATTATCACAATGAAAATAAATGCTTATTATTAACTGCAAATAAGAATATTATTTTATCATTAGAGATAATGACTGATAAATCACAATACAAATACATGTATCTAATATTTTTAGAGGACGACAGTGATGCCTTATAGGCGTAATCGAACAAGGGAATATAAGCTTCCTTCGCTTTAACTGTACTAATTAAATCGCCGTAGGATATAATTAAAAAAAGAAAAAAAATGCATAAAATATAACTGTGTAAGCAAATAAAATAAGTAATTAGTCAGCATACATGAATGAGAGACCGTCTAAAAGTTGCCATCCTATTGAAAGGTTGACCACTAACATCTATAGGCACTATAGTGGATGACACTTGATTGGTTGTCATGTCGTTTTGGATATCAGTCGGCTTTTCTGTATTGTTATTATGAGGACAGTTGTACAAATTACGCACCTGAAAAACATAAATACATTGCACAAAAATAAAAGGATGAAATATATAAGCAATTTTTAATCTTTGCCCTGTAACGTTTTTTAAATGTTTTTACTGGTACTTGAACAGCTTTGGCTCTAATTATTAGTTTCAGGAATATGGTTGAAAGTGAACTATAAAAAAAAAAGAATAATAAAGAAAGAGTAACCAAGAAATAATAAAAAATATCTCTTAATTTAAAATGTCATATCCGTTGGAATCATAGGAATGCGAGGAATGAGGACTTTTGAAATGCATTGTCAAGATTGTTGATTCTGCGAAGTTTCTCTTTAACTTTTTTACTGAAAGTTGTGTGCCATTACAAAGCTTTGGCTGATTGATATTTCGCACCATGATAATCGGTACTCCAATTTTCAAATGCATTACATGCGGTGGCATCCCTTGTAGATCGATTGAATTCAAAAATTGTGTTGGATAATTATCTGCTTCATCTGCTTCTACAAAATTGTCGACGGATTGGTATGTAATTACCTTACTTTGAATGCAAGACTGAATAATATTGTTCGTAGACGTCTTTGTTCTTGACCTTATCGTTCACTTAGTCAACTGTTTTTCTTATAATTGATTTGAATATTGGAAAATACTTTTTGAAATAATTCTTCTTTTGGCGTCACTAAATTACGGAAGTTATGGGGCTATGAAGTTCATCCTGAGGTCAGATTCGTTCTCAATTTCCAGCAATGAATGTGAGAATAACTCAGCTGATCGATCGTTTTTGCTGCTAGATACGCAATATTAGTAGGTAATTTCATTAACTTTATGTGTCGTCATAAAGTAAAGTATTTCAGGCAAGTATTTATTTTGTCCGCTGGTGTCGATCGAGGAAATAACAGGTAATGTATGCCAAAGATTTCTTGTAAATTATATTAATTTGTTTCCAAATGGCCTGATATTTCCGTACAAAAGAGCCTCAAGCGATCTTTTGTGCGCTATTGTGCATTCATTCCAAAAAATAAGTTTGCATTTCTGCAACACTTTCCTCTTCCGGATATTTTGGAAATGTTGCACGATGATATTGAATGAGCACGTGAAAACTGCATGTTCAATGACAATTTGAAAGTAGTTCTTCCATCTGGTAGCAATGTCGCAGTTATTCCGGACGACAGAAGAGGTAAGGCTATGTCATTTTGGAATGGGATTTCTGCCAAAATCAACCTCAATAGAAACGTTTTACCAGTTCCTCCTGGTGCATCTAAGATTTCTCCAACCCCATTATTGACAATTTGCATTTTTTGATCGTAAAAATCTTTTTGTCCAAACATTAATTCAGAAATATTTGATTGCACATACGATAAAAGACCACCCGTGTTGTAATTTTGTCTAAGAGGCAATTCTGTTTCGAATGAAGCAGCAGCAGGTCGATTCTCTGCTAACATCAACGCTTCGTTGTAGATTTCTGCTGTGAAACTCATCCTTATATTTGAATTTTCCTTGCGTAAAATATCTGCTGCCATTTGCAATTTATATTTCTCTCCTAATTCTGTTGGAAATGAACATTACACTGCGGAAAATGTCATGTGTAACACCGATTACAATTGTCAATTATTAGAAAACTATTGGAGCAGGCACATTTTCCAACTGCATTCAACTTAATATGCATGCACAGTATGCAGTGTACTGTGCATGCATATTAAGAATATATCTTTGAATATGCTGTCGTTGCCAGGTCGTCCGTCGATTCACGCTTCTTTTTATGTATCATTTAAATGATTTTCTACTCGCATTCTATATGTAATACGTTGTCACTTTAGAATGTAACAACGGCTTAATCATAACGAACATTTACATTTTATTTATATAAATTTTATTAATTCATAATTATTAATATATTTTTTAATTTTTAAACTTATTTAAGTATTAAAGTTTGATTAACTAACTCAAAAGCTGATCAATCAGCATAGCTCAATTCCAAAGCAAAGATAAACGAAATATTTCAATCCTCTAAAACAAATCACTCCGGAGAGATCTATTTCATGATATAATTTGAATTCAAATGAAAATAAATCGACACAACTTAATTTTACCACTATTTGCATTAAAAAAAAGATTTAAAAAAACGGAATGAAAAAATAACAATAAACTATTCTCCCGGAATGAATGCTATGGTAAACAACAAAGTTCAATTTCAACACAATGTCACACGATATAATTAAATAAAAATGAAAATAAATCAAAATCTGTGAGAATTCAATACAATTGGAAACATTAAAATTGAATCGTAAAATATTTAATATAGTGTGTGTTGCTTTTATGTTCTACAGAGGGCGCTGTTTCTTTAAAGCAAGTTTTTACCTGTCATAGGTGTGACTTTATATAATCTAACATATAAAAATGAATTTTTGCTTGTTCCTATTTTATACGTTGCCGTACCGTTCATCCGATTGCAATAAAACTTTGTTAATTTATTTCTTGCACTTGCACAAGGGTTATAGGCATAGTGCAATTATTAGCATTTGTTTCGAATACAATAAAATTTACAAACAAGTCGTTTCATACGCTTCTATGACTCAACATTATTTTAAAATTGACAGTCGACAAAAGACAAACGGCAAACGGCACATGTCATTCGGAGATAATCGCACATATATCAAACAAAATAAAATTATTATCATTGATGCCATCAATGTGAGTGAAATGAAATCGAAAATATTTAGTGCAAGGGCTAATTTTTTTTCCTTTTCGTTAATGAATAGTTATCTACCCAAGATACTGTCATTCAACATGCACAATATTTTATCTGCGGCGAATCGCACATATTATTCAGAGTTTATCTCACATATACAAAATAGAATTATTATTACCGATGCCGATCAAGGTAAGTTATATATAATGAAAATTTTCCAGTGTCAACAGTAATTGTTCTATTTATTCAGTGAACTGGCAAACGATATTTAGGTTGTACAAGCGTATATCGTGTTAATTGCTTCGTCAAAAAATGTGACTCCCAAACATTCGTCACTTAGTAGATCTACCAGCGCAGCATGTAGAAATAAATAAATTCGAGCTTTTGAAAGTAAAGAGGAACGACAAGCGAGCAATGAAGCAGATCGTTTACGAAGTACAAATTCACGTGCTTCAGAATCTCAAGATCAACATACGGCAAGAATCGAAAGACAACGTTTATGCGCTAACTGAACACGCGCATCAGAATCGGAAGACCAACATGCGGCAAGAACCAGGCAACTATTTTTAACGGAAATTCGAATGGAGAAAATGTGCTTATTCTACGCATTCCTATTATTCTCATCGACATGCCTTTTGATTTGAAACGACTGCAGTTCCCCATTCGACTTGCATTCTAACTGACCAACAACGAGGAGCAATGTCAATTACTTCAAGTGTAGGAATTGAACTTAGAAAATCCATGTGTTTCACATGGTCAGTTGTATATTGGATGCTCACGAGTCGGACAGCCAGAAAATATTGTCTAATCTAAAGTATTTGAATAATAAAGTAAAAAATTATTATAATAAATATTATTGATACTTCACCTTTATATATCGTTTAATTTCAACGAATGCATTCATTGTCAAGAAAATAAATATCATTCTTTCTATCATTCCTAATTAAACAAGATAGCTATTTTAAATTTAAAACGATATTTCCAAAATTATTTCTTATGCGTCAGCAACACGCCGAGTACCAGCCAGCTAGTAGATATATAAAAACACGTTCGTATTCGAATGCAGTAATGTGTCAAAATTTGAAAGCAATAGGGGAAGAATTTTTGGAAATTTACGATTTTGAGCTAACAAACATTTATATTTTTATATAGAGATATTGTTTAGAAACAACAACATTTTTATCTTTGAATTTGAAAGATGTTTTAAAGGAATACTCTTCACATCAAAATTCCTTCATTTAAAACTAAAGCATTTTTCTCTAAATATTGTTTACTAGCCGCCTTTGGCGACCAGCTGGTTCGCCAATCTTAATGTTGGTTTAAATTTTAATAATTAAATATTTTACGCAATTCCTACTTTAATAGATTTTTCATCAAAATATTTTAAAAATTCAAATTTTGATCGTCATATAATTCACTCATAATATTATAAAAGCCTTCATTCATAACGTAATAAGTATCTCACTAATTTTCTGTTAGCTCCCGTAGAATTTATGCTTTAAATTAAAGTGGAAAGAATTATTCTGCAATTAATATAATAATATTTTTTACTGAAACAAAGCATTTTTTTATAATATGATTACTTATAACAGAGTCACTGAGCGTTTAAACTTTATGGGCACTAAAGAATATCTTTCTTAATTTATGTAATATCTCAAGAATTTCTCAACAAAATTTTCTCAGATTCATCATGAACAGATCGATTAATTAACAATGTTTAATTTTAAATGCATCAAACACTAAGAAAATAAAATGAATCGTTTAAAATAATCGGTCGATAACAGGTTTAAAAAAACTACTTAAAAAACGATGTACTTAAAATTATAAGCATATACAAAAAATATATAACTAACATAAATACAATTTATTTACAAAAGCATACAACTAACCTAAAAATAATTTAAATCAAGAATCATCCGTTGATAATATTGTCAACATTCATAACACAATGCGCATGCGTGAATTTTCAACGCCAGTTACGGTAACGCAAATACGTGAACTTTTCTACGCCAGTTGGGATAACGCTATGCAGATTAAACATTTACAATTTCCTTTATTCTGCGTTATTTTAATTCAAAAGTACTTCAGAATGAATCTGAAAGATCGAATAATTAACAATGTTTAATTTTAAATGCATCAAACATTAAGAAAATAAACAGAATCGTTTGAAATAATCGGCTGAAAAATGTTAAAAAAATGTTGTTCCCAACAGTAATGCCTCATTACTGTTGGGAAAAAAAAAAAAAAAAAAAACTGAAGCCTTATTCATTTGACGGTGGGGAAAATGAAAGATTTTTTTGGCGGGAAAGTTAGTTTTTAATTAATAATTAAAATTATAATTAAAAATTTAAAAAAAGGAACCCCAGGTGCACATTCCCGACCTCTAAGGTATACATGTACCAAATTTGGTAGCTGTAGTTCAAATGACCTGTCCTGTAGAGCACCAACACACACACGCACACACACATTGAGCTTTATAAGTATAGATTAAAAGTATTCTTGTCCTAAAATGGATATTTAACATTTCTGATAATTTTACTCTTGCATGGAAATCATCTTGTTCAGAATGAACAAAATTTTTTTTGTAATTCAATCACTTTAGATTTTAAATGCACTGGAATTGAATCAACATATGATCTAGTAGCTAAATCGCTTCTGTTAGCATGATCTCTTATATTTTTAATTTCTTTTTCTATTATATAATGTTTATCATTTGTTGATTTAAAACCAACTCCTGGAGTCCAATGGATTCTTTTTTCATTTCATCACCAAAAGGTGGATAATCAGCAGCTATTTACAAAGGATAAAATCCTTAGATGATAAAAGTGATAACCTATTCCTTAAGATAACAGATAATAAAAAGCATATCTTAAAGATAAAATCCTCCTGTTTCCTACTAAATATTATTAAATTTTTAGACATTTTTTAAAAAACTTTTATAGATTTATTTCAAAATAAAATGAAATATATAGTGTTTTCGAGTATTTTTTTTCAAGCGCGAATTGAATTGTAACACTCACTTTTCTAAAGAAGTAAAATTTTTATGATGTGACAGATCGGAACAGAGTATTGGGTATAATTCTCCAAATTGTATATAATTAAGGATATAACCTGTTTCTGTATTAATAGTATTCAAATCTTCTTTTAAAACAGCAGCATATAGTTGATTAGAATCTTTTTCAGGTGAATTCATCTTATAATGTCTGTCGGGATATTGCTGACCGTTTCTGATCATCTAACATTCGATCATATCTAAATGGTTAAATATTAAATTAGTTTTAGCATACACTTCATCTCTCTATATATATTGGGAAATAATATAAACAGCTAAAACTTCGTCCGATTCTTTTGGAATTGGGCATGAAACTTTAGAAATTTCAATTGAACAGTATATCTATCAATTCTGTAATGATCCCAATTTATTTCAATTTGTGAATTTAAAGCGTTTCAATCTTCAAATCTCACTAGTGCTGAATTTTTAGATGCACCATAAGATAAGAATAATGAGTCTTCAAAATCTACTTTAAAACTAGGATTAAGAGCCTCTGTTATTAACATATTCGTGCTTATATTTCTTTGAAACTTTAATATTACATAAAAATCTGACAATATTTTTGTTAATTAAAAACTATCAAAATTATATTCAAGAGGAATCCATATATGAACTATTTGAAACATGTTTTGCAAAATGATATTTTTTTAAATCTTTTATTATTGTTTTCATTTATTTTTAATTTGCTAAAAAACTATGATATCTTAGTCTGTTTTGTTGAAGATCCATCATATTCAAAAATATTTCGATTTGTCGTATAAGCTGTTTCTGAGTACAAAAAAAAAAAAAAAAAAAAAAAAAAAAACTAGTTTTAGCATCTGAAAAGGTACAATCATTTGTAAAATGAATATGTCTTAAAATTTGGTCTAAAACTGAACAATAATAGTGAATTGATTCAATTGTATTACTTCTAATAATTAGTTTCTTAGCTTTAGTTAAAACCACCTGCATTCACTTAAGTAATATTTTCGTTTGTTATTGGATCACCATTATTTTTCACAATTTTTAATTGTTGTTATAAATAACGTTCAGAATATATATATGTTGCAGTGAAAACCCGAATTAACTAGATAAAACGCGTTCTAACTGACAGCGTTAGGGGGAACCCGTTTTATTAGTGTTTTGACTAATTTGTTAAACAATATAATTGAATAAAAAATTATTGTATTAAACTATACATGCAATTTTTAAGGAAAGAACCCATCATTGAAGAAAAAATACTTTACTTGAATAATATTTAATACAATACCGTTATTACAAATTACTTAATTCGACATGGCAAACTGCTGTGACACTTAGAATTGCAAAGTGAACCATTTTTTATACAGAAACGTCTCTTTGAAGAACAATCTTTTTTACTAGAACAGCGGGCGAACCCTTGTCCAATTCCTACAGTTCCTTTTCTTGCTGATATTCTCAGCGAAATTTCCTAATTCAGTACTCGTTCTTGAGTTAATAAAATCTGAAAATCAGTGAATATATTAATTTTTTCTGTCAAACTTGTACCCTGATTAGCTGTAGTCTATAAATACTTATCAAGTTAATATAAGTAATAATCATATATTTATTGAATAAATACTGAACTAATTAAGTTTAATTATCATTCCTTACTTCGAATACAATTTGTTTAGAACTCCATCTTTCATTCCAATGTTGAACAAACCATTTAAATTTTTTTTAAGCACTACGCCGATGAGATTTCGCAATCAGCTTTTACTCTGTCAGCATCTGGAATGGGAACAAAAGCATTACCTCCAATATCAAACGCAGGATTTGTTGCATCGGAGATCTTTTACATTCGTTTGACTTTCTTTATTAAAGTTTCTTTAGCTTCCTCCCTAATTAGAAAAATATTGGTCGATTTACTAGCAAGCATATGCTCTCCTAATTGTGCTTATTCAGTTTCTTGCTCTTCTGCATTTACCTCGAAAATTTTCTGTAGTTCATCCTTGAATTCGATATTTTTTATATCTGATTGCAACGTTGAGGTTGTCATTCTAGCTCTTGGTTCAATCCCAAACATAGCTTTGTATGGTGATTGTTTAATTCTAGAATGTAGAGCTCTGTTTTTCGTGAATTGGACAAAGTGAAGACCATTAGACCACTTTGTAGTTGGATTATCCCTCATCCATGAAGCCAGCATGTTTTCTACGTTTTGGTTGGCCCTCTAAACTGAATCTTGCGACTGGCTGAGCCGAGGTTTCCCATGAACAATCTTCCATTCTGGCCATTACGTACATAACTACTCTATAACAGAATTTACAAACTATATTCCATTATCAGATTACAGTATACAAGGAGCCCCTAATATCAAAAAGATATCAAGTACTTGTAAAGCAACCTCTTCCGTTCCTTTGCTCTGAACTGGTTGTAGTAACACAAACTTTTTTATATATTCCTGGTACACCATAGTAAACATAAATTCGTTATCTGCCTGAGATTGCATGTCAATTAAATCCACTTGGCATTGTATTCATTTCTGAATGAATAATAGGTTTAGAAACCAAACCTTTCCTTTCATTTATTTATTTTTTATTTTTTCTGTTGACATGTTTCATACATTGATAAAAAAAATTGTATCATCTCAGAAGTTATGTTAGCAAGTTTTCTTGAATTTTCAATTTTAAGTCTGTCTCTATCCCCATGTCCTATGGTCACATGTGCAAATTCGATAGCATCAGAAATTTCTTCAATTGGTAAATAATATTTTATGCGCTGATTTGAAGAAGCCAACTTTTTTACTTCACTGATTTCAAGAATGTCAAACCTTTTAAATCTGCGGTAATAAATTGAAGTCTTGCTAACGGCAGATTTTGCTTCTTCAACCTCAAATAAGAGAGTGCTGTATTCATCATGTGTAATAACTTTAAAGTTATTCTGTTTTTTTTTTTTTAATGTAAAAAACTGTAACTGTCCAAGAAAATTATTTTTCTAATTTTTGGCACAAAATGCATTTACATTTTCTTCGCTCATCGCGAATAATTCAACAACACAAACACGTTCCAGCATGAATAAAACTAGGCGACAGCACTTACTATGAAAATTTCACAAGCAAGAAATCTAGATTCATATGGTTTTGAGTGAACAAAACCTGCAATAACTAGAGAAAAAGGGTTCCCCTTAACGCTGTCAGTTAGAACGCATTATATCGAGTTATTCGGGTTCTCCCTGGCGCTGTCAGTTAGAACGTGTTTTCCCTAGTTAATTCGGGTTTTCACTAGCGTTGTCAGTTAAAACGCGTTTTCCGGAGTTAATTTGGGTTTTCACTAGCGCATCAGTTAAAACGCGTTTTCCCTAGTTAATTCGCGTTTTCACTGATTTCGGGTTTTCTCTAGCGTTGTCATTGAAAACGCGTTTCCCTAGTTAATTCGCGTTTTGACTGATTTCGGGTTTTCACTGTAACACACACACACACACACACACACACACACACACACACA
>JAPMOR010015793.1:2711233-2750773 GCA_026543865.1 Argiope aurantia | reverse complement strand
TTTTTTTTTTTTTTTTACTTTTTTGGTTAAATCTATGTTTTTTCATTTATTTAGAAGAAAAAAATAAGTGGCGAAAGAATCCCTCTTAGACTGCAATGAGTTGTACATTTTTGGGGTGATAATTCTCACCGTCTTCGTCCATAGCGATGGAATCATAGTATGTTCTTCCTTCATTTAAACCTATTTCTTCATTTTTTCATTAAAAAAAATTAATCATGAATAAAAAATAGTTTTATCTTTTATTTCAATTTTATTTTTCATGCAAAACCTCACTTAGGTTGGCCTGTTGTTTCCACTCATGAGAGTTTATTTTTCTTTTTCCTAGATAATGATGTAGTTGTGATAGATGTCATCACAGTAAGTATTGTTACGAATTTTACTGGGGGTTCGTTTGGATAGTGGAAGTTATATGGTGTGGAGAACGTTCAATCAGCAGGCGGCAGTAGAAAAAGAAACAACGACGTTTATTTACACGAAGACACACAGGACAACACAAAAACGACAACTACATACAGCACAGAGACGACTATCTTGAGACGAGACGTGTAGCATAAAACAGCATACAACCAGAATCTACTGCAAACAGTAGCGCACAGCTCAGTTCAGCACGAGCTTGACTCCGTCGCCTTTGACTACTCCGCTCCGTCGATTCTCACTACTCTTCACGGTCGCTTCCGACAACTCCGCTCTGTCCACTCTGATTGACTTCGCTCCGTCGCTTCCGACTACTCCGCTCCGTCGATTCCGCTTACTCCTCTTCGACCACTCCGTCCACTCTGACTACTGACTTGGACTACTGACTGACTTCGTCTGGCAGCTGCAGCCCCTTTTATAGGTCTCAGGTGGCGGGGCTAGAAGCGTCTCAACCAATCAGGAACGTTCGAGGCGTATCTCGGCTCCTACTGGACGGATCAGGAAAATTCTCGAAGTTTCGGGTATTATCTATCTTGGCGCCAAAGTCGCCGAATTCGTCGCCAAGTCTCCAAATGGTCTCCAAGTTTGTCGCCAAGCTCTGGGACCTCCGATGTGACACACGGAGTCCGTCCATTACCGATGACTTTAAAACAGTCTTTCTGATAGTGGAACAAACTATGCTGGGAAGCCGAATTGCAGGTTTGTAATATTGCTCCTCTCTTCAAGGACTGACGTCTCGGCAGTCCAACTTCAATCCAACAGCTGGCGTAGGCTTCCGTATGATGCTATGATGATGATGTTTTAAGCGACTTTCGAAGATGACATCATTTACTAATTTGGTGGCGACTGATGATCCATCTAAACCTTCTCAATGCTTTTGACCCGGACCTCTTCGTCATTTCGGATTGTACATCCAGACTTGATACCGCTCCTTAAAATGCAGGATGTCCCATGGAGCCAAACGCTGGATCGTAGTAGAGACCTCCGGAATGAATTCTTGCCAGGCTGTTCGGTTGGTCACTTTAAACTTCTTCCATCGAACCAATCGTATATCAGGATGATCCAACAGTGCCTTCTGAAGTCCACTCGAAAGCCAGGTATTCGCCTTCGTCGCTAAAGCTTTCACGGGAATACGTCCAGCTCTTCCCAGTCTATTCTCGACACTCGAGCATTGTCCGCAGCTCTCCACGCTGGATCTTCTGAAGAGGACATCTGCCTTTATGGGAAGGGCTCTTCTGCTACGACACAACTTGATCGGGTACACAGCAGATTCATCGACTCCCATTTGCATGACACTCCTCAAAAAATCCACAGGAAATCCGAATTCTTGGAGGAAATTGAGACCGTGACTACAGGGATCAGCGATTCCAGCCATGTAGTCTTCTTCCATGTCACTATGCAAGGAGATACCAAGAGGCTTGCAGAGAGGTAGTCCTTTAACCTTTGGGACGAATCCAATCCAAACAGGGTCGCATCAACTCCTGCATCCATAGGCATCGAGCACGGGTCGCCACCAACAGACCCGTCCGAAGAAAGTCCATCTTCTCCATCCCCAAGCGCCTGCACTTTCGGTTCCACTTCAGGGGACTCATTCGGAGAAGACTGTTTCATTTCCGCAATTATTTGACATTCTCCCTGTTCATTCGTCTCCTTATTAAACTTAGGTTCATCCTCCGGATGGCTAAACTCCTTTTCGATGACACCGGTCTCCATTCGATCTTCAGTCTTTTCTTCCACTTGGCTCTAGCTACTTCCTTCCATTTCTTCTGTGATAACTGGGATGTCTTCAGTTTTGTTAACTTTATCTTCTAAAATTTCTTTTCGTGACGAAAGGCTTTTTTTCAATTCATTCTTCATGTCTTCAAATCCAGTTTTCATTACTTGCAAAAATTTCTCTTGTCCAACTTCCATAGATTTTTTAATCCTCAGCCAACAGAGCCAGTAACTCACCATTACCGCTATCAGCCATTTTTACTTGAGATCTCGTCAGCACCATACACTGTTGACCACTACCCAACTTCTGACACCAAATGTTATGGATTTGAGTCTCAGTGCGAACAGACATTTTCTACCTTTATACCAATGCATAAATCGCCCTTCTTTGGAAAAATAAATTGATGTTAATTCCAAATTTTTCTTCTTGTCGGCTATTCATCTGTAAAAATGTGTTACACACACGCACAGAGAAACAGAGAGAGGGAGAGGTGTTCAGTAATATTTAGCTTTCCTTCAAGGCCACGGCAGTTAAGTTTTGTCTTTTGTGCTCGTGAATATCTTAGTTCTTTAGCCTTTTTATATGTATTTTGTTTAAATTTACTATATTTTCTTCTAAAGCTTGAGTCCAAGTGTTGTGTTAATGACACTGATTCTTTTTGCTATGTGTGTTGCAAGCTAATTTTAAGAAGAATCGATGTGCTTTTAAGTCGTTAATAAAGACTGCTTATAACTTATGTTTTGAATAATAAGTAGGTGAACCCGATAAAGAATGGGCATTCTTGTTGTACACGATGTGTCAAAAGCCTCCATGAATGTGTGAAACGTACGAAAAAGAGTATGGCAATTGCTGAAGTCATGAACCAAACCAAAGGATCATACAAACAACTTCTACGTTTGTATCACACAAATTAAAAGATTCTTTGCAAAAAGTAAGTATTAAGTACCCGAAATTAATACAGCAATGCGATTAGTATCTCATAATGATGAATTGCCAATACTAAAAATCCTACATATGGTGATGCAAAAGTGGGAATGGAGATTGATGAAGTTGAAACTTCATCTGAGAAAATTTACAATCCTGATATAAATGAAAAACCACATCTAATTACTGTAGAAGAATTAAATGATCTCGTAGATAAATGTAAAAAAAAACCGTAACACAAAATTACTTGGATCAAGATTGCAAAGTTGGAATCTTCTCAGAAAGAATATTAACATATTCATTTTCCGAAATCGAGATAATAAACATTCGTTTTTTTTAATTAAATTTTTTTCCTCTGAAAACTTTTCATGTGAAAGTGCTCACGAATGACTGATGGATGATCGTAAAAATGACATGTCATGAAGTGTCATTATTTCATTGACATGGCATGGAATAACCATGAAAAGGTGGCTTTAAAGGCGTCAGGGAAATATCTCATAATCTAATGTCTAAATAAGCAAACAAACTTTTACATCGTAACTATACATATGAAATTATGTATCCAGATGTACTCTATAAATGAAAATCTGTTTTCCACATGTCCCAATGAACTTTTGCATATTAGCTTTTCCTTTGCTAAATCTTAAAAATGGTTTCTATTTTAGTATCTTAAATAGCATGTTCTACCCTAAAAATGCTTGGAACACAAAGTCAAAGATCGCACGTTCCTGGCAAGAATATTTCGAGTGATAAGATGTTTAAATTCGAAAATTCGAATGCTTTAACTTGTGAACCACTGTCTTTGTTGTTTTAGTAACAGTCAGGTCACAGAAGTGCATTATACAGAGAGACATGGGTCACAAAATTATCAAAATGTTTATATAATAAAATATGATTAGACTGAATCATCAAGGGCACATATTTGTAAGATAACAGCACTGAATGACATTAAATTTGGCGATATCATTTTTTCAGTAACTTCAATTCATAAAATTCATATGAAATTCTCTCTTTTTCATCCTTTCAAAAAGTCTATATTCGCTATTTTAACAAGAATGATTCAGTTTATTTCTGGTATTAAGTACTGAAATCAAAAAGCATTTCTTTGGCGAAAACATTTTAACTTTATTTGATGGGAATCAAAGAGAAGACTACATGGTCTCGTGTGATTACCACACGTTTAACGATGTTTTTCTAGCTTCATTGTACAAGTTATTGAATTCAGTTTATTGGAAAAACTAAACACTAGGGTATAAAAAATCATACGTCCCAAAATTTGTTTATTTAAAATTGCATGATTCATTGTAGTCTCTAGAACTTCATTATGCTCTTAAAGCAAAAAATACTCAATGCATGTTTTTCTAAAGTTCAGCAATTTTAGTTATTGTTAAAAAAACGATGAAGATTCAGAAACTTAAAATTAAAATTGTTGATCAAATTATGCTAATAGAACTGCGTAATAAATGTATTTATATATTTCCAATTTTGAACAATTTTAAATGAATAAAAGCAATTCAGAAGATTGCAAGGAAAACTTGATTAAATAAAAATAAATCATATATGACATGATGTATTTAAATTTTTACGTACGTCTCCAAAGCAGAAATCGAAATAGAGGGCTTAAGTCGAAAACAAAAACAAATATAGCCAGCTAACGTGGCGAATAAGGTTTGAGGGGGAGAACAACCAAATGTTTTCTTTACTTGACATATTTTGGTCATCACTCAGCGATATTTTAAGGGAAAATCGAAAAAAGATATTTTATTCTGAAAATCGAAAACATGCGGATAAATGTAACTACAGTAAAAAAAGAGAGAGAGACAGTGAAAGTTTTCTTCTCAAGCCAGTATGTTTGCGAAATATGTTTTGAAATTTTTTGAAATAATTTAGTTGTCGAAAGAGAAATTTCCTAACTTTGATTTACCTATATCAGATTATATAAAAAATGTGATTAGTCGGCAAAGGATAATGTTACAGACAAACAACTGAATGGAAACAAAGCTTGAAAATTCATAATCATAAGGAGGAAACTAATACTGACTGAAAAAAATTAGCAGAGAAATTTTTGAATATATAATACGAATTTTCAGTAAACAAATGACATTTTTATTGCCTTTAAGCTGTTCCAAGTTTTCAAATTGTAATATGAACCCATTGATACACCAAAATAAGAAAAAAGAAAAAAAACTGAAGAATTTTTGGTTATTCAACTTTGAAAATAACAGAAATAACCAGATTCTTAGACACAATGAAAATGTTATATCTGGAACTGAAAGAAGATCGCACATTCTGTTAAAGGGTGCTCACTCATTAACAAGTACCATTTGCGTTCATATTGTAGGTTAACTGGAGCTTAATTAACTTTGGTTGGAAAATTGGTGTGCATATAGAGAAACTACAGCGAATACACATTTCTTGTTCTGATAAGATGATTGATGGTTGAGGATTCCTTTTCATGGAATAATCACCTTTTTTTCAATGGCAAAACTGATACTTACCCTTTAAGAATAAGAGAAACATCTTTGAAATTTTATCTCTTGAATTGATGTTCAGTGTGTCTCTCAAATATATAATTTGAAATCGCAAATTTCATTCAAAATGGGAATTTATATAATAATTAAAAATTTAAAAAAAGAAGACGAAGCTATAATTATATGTTTACAGAAATAACTTATAAACTCATTTAACGATTAGTGGATGCTATTTTAAACAGGTGTTCTTTTCTAAAGGAAGTAAATTCTTATAAATGAAAATGATTAATTTGTTTTTCATTTTAAGATTCAAATATTATATTTATATAACAGGCTAAATTTAAAAAAAATGTTCAATGCGAAATTTTACTTGAAGGCTTCCACCGCCTTATTTATAAATGCATTCACCTGAATTATTAGTCATTATGTATTTAAAAAATTAGATTTTTCCTTTTTAAGTAAATATTCTTTTACTTAAATTTTTTATCAGTGCATTTTCTTCAATATTTGTGCTCACTTAAAAATATTGACATATTTAATATTTAATCAAGTAAATATAGCAATACTACGTGGTATATTATACTATAAAAAGCTGTAATTTATATTAAATATTGACGAAAGGTCATTTTATCCTTTTCCTAACTGCAATGTAGTCAAAGAAAATTTGAAATAATCTTTGAAAGATAGATTCAAAAAACTGTAGATAAATCAAATTGTAGTACAATAAACATCTATATTGATTGTTAAAATTATAAAGGTATCGAAAAATATTAATTTCATTCACTTTCAATGCATAATTTAACAGGAGTTAAATTTTCAACATTTAATTAAACCTGACTATAACGGAAAATTTTGCATGCTTTCTAGAAAACTACCCGTTTCCTTAAGCTTCAAACTATAGCTTGCAGAGCGTCTTAAATTCTTAAAACTAAAATAATACTCCAAGCATTTTAGAATTCCATCGGCTTGTTTATTCTTTCAACTTAACAGCGTATATTACAAACATTGCCAAATTCCAGAAGGTTTACAATTGATCATCAGCTATTATACAAAAAAAAAAAATAAACGAAATAATATTAACTATCAAAGAAAAAATCGCTTGCTTTTATTTTTTAATAATATTTTAACTAAATAAAAATAGTAGCAGTTATAAAATGTCTGAAAAGGAATCGTCTGCTAAATGTCTATTGACAGATTTAGATTATGATATTTACCGAACACCCCCACCTTTGATTATTCGTTAATAATCAAATAGCAAATGAGGTAAATAAGCATTGGATACAAAGTCATTTGCATTGTTCAAGTCCTCAAAAATCTTGAAGGCACTTTTACAGTTCTACCTCTTTTTATTGTAAGAGGTTTTTCACTAAGAGGGCTTTCGTCTTCGGTACGCTTTATCTCAAGGGGATAAATCCGTCGAACAGGATGTACAATCTCACAGCTTGGTGTTTTCAATCGCACTACTCTAACGTTTTTATCCTTACCTGTATAAACCTCAAGAATTTTAGCCATTGGCCACATCATTCTTTTCTTTGAATCATCTTCAGTTAAGACAATTTCTCCAGGTTTTTACTTCATAATTACTTTTCTTCCGTGGTTGTAATAATATACCTAAATATTCACGGCGAAATCTGTTTCTTAAGTGTTGTCAAAGATTAGTTGATATTTCAGACGCCTTTTAACATCGGTAGTGTCGATATCTAAATCGGGCACTCCCACCGTCAGAATATCTTGTATAAACATTGAGGAAATGAGTGGAATGAGGTCATTGGGATCTTCGGATAAGTACGTAAGAGGTTTGGAGTTAATGACCGCCTCACAATCACATAAGGTAGTAACTAGCTCTTCATAGTACAAGCAGGCATTTCCTAAAACACGTCTAAGAAGTTTTTTCACCATTTGTACAATCCGTTCCCAAAACCCATCCCACCAGGGTGCAGAGGGTGGTATGAATTTCCATGTTATTTTTTGGATAGAAGTTTCTCTTTCGATCACTTTGCAATCCAATTTTTGCAGCAAATTTTCAGCGCCTACAAAGTTAGTGCTATTATCGCTGTAAATAACCTTTGGTCGGCCTCGTCTGGCTATGAACCGCCGAAGGCAAAGAAGAAAGGATCTAATATCAAGTGACAGTGCCAGTTCGAGGTGTATTGCTCGATACACTGCACACGTGAAAAGAACTATCCAACATTTTTCACCTCCCTTAAGCGTAAGTGGTCCAGCTAAATCTACGCCGCTCACTTCAAACGCAGCTGATTCTTCTACTCTGTCCTGAGGCAAACCGATAGATTGGGTCTGTATGTTCCTGGAATTGTATCTCGTGCATCTTATGCATTTGTTAATTTCTCAACGAACGGTTCTTGTTCCATTTATAATCCAGAAATTTTCTCGCAGTTTTGATAATAGAATTTACACTCCAGCATGAGAGTTTTCCATATAAGCCTCTCTGACAAGAAGCTCTACTAACCTATGTTTTCCAGGAAGAAGAATGGGGTATCTAAAATTTCGCAAGTCGTCCTTCTCAGTTAATTTTGTTTTAATCCTTAAATACTCTCCTCATCTCTAAAGACATTGAGCGTCTTCAAACTCTAACTGATTCTTCTGTGAAAGACTCTTCTTGAAACATCCTAATAATCCTTTTTTCTGCTTCATTTATTTCAGATATAGTCAAACATCCCTCCTTTCTGCATTCCTTTTCGGTCTTAGAATTATGCTGAAATCTTGAAATCCAACCCAAAATTTTAATTTGTTTGGCGTAGTTGGAAAACTGAGAGAAAAGACTTGCAGTAACAGGAGAGTTGTTTACAAGACTTATTGATTTACCACATTTTTCTACAGAGACAATCTCTTCATTAATACGATGATTCGATTCAGGTCACAAATCCTCAAATAAGAGTAACCATTTGGGTCCCTTCCACCATTTAGAACTCAGAAGCTTCAAAACGGAGCATCCACGAGAGGGAAAATCGGCGTGGGTTAATGTTCCCGGAACATGTCTCCAGTCGTCTATATTTGGCAGCTTCCGAATCCCAGCTTTGTTTCGATCAGCAACTCTCTTCAATAATATTTTAGGTTGCAAAGAGACTGGACAAGTAAAACCAATCGAATCAAATACTCTATTGGCATAAGATAAAATCACACGTCTATTAATTGCATCGGGAGGCATTTCCATTAAAGAATTTTCACAAAAAAGCACATCTTCTGATTTTTCCCACAAAAGTCTTAAAACAGGAGTTGGTTTGGGATCGTTTAATGAAATTGCCTCTCCTGTGTATTCCCAACTTCTAAAGTCGAACTTGGCTTGTGCCATCAGCTTTGTTAAATCTTCAATAAAGTGTTGCAGGACCGGCTCTGAATCTACAGATGTCACACAATTGTCGACATAAAATGATTTCTTTAACTTGACAGCAGTATCATGGTAAGGAGAAAATAAATACTGGTCCAAATGATGCTGGATGACAACACTCAACAGAAAGGGGTTACAATTCAGGTCAGAAACTACTCTGGCATGTTGATAAACTTTAGTCGCATCTCTGCTCTCATTCTCCCACCACAGAAATTTCAAGTATTTTCTATCTTCTTTAGCAACAGATATTTGAAGAAACGCCTTTTTGATGTCTGGTACAACAGCAAAAGTTTTCTCCCGAAATTTCATAAATACTAAAGGTATCGTCTTTATAAAATTTGGACCTTTCATCAAACAATCATTCAATGTGAGATTACCTCTTGACTTGCATGAAGCGTCAAAAACTGGCCGCACTTTGGTGATGGAATCATTCTTAAATACTCCTCGATGAGGTAGGTAGGGACCAGAACTCTCATCAGAATTTTCTATAATACCTTCTTTCTTCCACTCTTCGAAGACAGCATAATAACACTCGAATTGATTGCCCTTTAACAACTTCATGCTAGTAGAAACGATCCTTTTACCAGCAATGTCTCTATTTGTAGGTAGTTCATCCTGACTGCGCATCCAGAGAAACTTGACCTCATATCTTCCATCCTCGTCAATTTTTACATTTCTGGAAAAATAATCAAAAGCTTTACTTTCTGAATTATCAGTCTCACATGGGTCCATTATACCTAGAGTTTCTAGTCTTCACAGGTCTGAAATGTCATTACTTTGAATAAAAAGAGATATAGAGGAGTTTTTGTTGAAAACAGCTTTTGGTTTTCCCATTACACTCCAACCCAAATAGGTTTCGACAGCAATCAAACCAGATGACAAGTGACATATATTCCCTGTGAAGAGATTTCCAGCATAATCAGCTCCTATCAACAACTCTATAGGCATTGAGCTTTTCCCTACATCAATGAATTGAGTACCTTTATTCTGTAGCTCCTTGACCCATGGACCCTTTTATATGCTAGGAATATAACCACAAATAATATCCTGATCCAAAACTTGTATCTTATAAGAATAATTTTTCTTCAAATTGCTCATTTACAGTTTATAACAATTATATTTCTTCTTGGAACTATAGCCGCCAAATTCTACATGCATTAAATTTTGATTTCGTTCTGTGGTTATTTCCATTAATCGTAGACTTCAAAATGTATGATCCTGTATCGAATACCACTTTGCTTCTTCCACCCGTCTCAATTAATACTAAACGTTTTATTGTAGTACGTATTATGTTGCATTTACATGTTCATTACAAGCACATGGGATGATTTATTTAAATATGATATAAAATGTAGAGTAGATAGGTTTTCTTACTCAAAATAAAATGAGATAATATATATCAAATGAATTTTAATATATTCAGCATTCCTTTAGTAAAAATGTGGGGTTTTTTTCCAAATACTTGATTTTAAAATTTTAATATGATTCCTGTCTTTTTTATTTTAGCCAGAGTGCTTTTTTTTGTTAAAAAAAATTGAAATTAATACAACCTTTTTCTGAATAATTTCACCATCAAACATCAAGCAGTATTCCTTGGTATGTTTCAAGTATTGGTTTGAAGAATAGAGATATATATACAACCTGCCATTCTTCTCAAAATCCTTCATAAAAGGCAACCATTACATTTATCACTAAAGTACTTTTAATGCCGTATTTTAAAAAACTATATTTCAAGAATGATGTTCATGAGCAATGAAAACGATAAGATGCTCAGTACAATTTTTGACAGTATAATTACAGCTTTTGGTTTAATAGAAAGAAAATATTTTAAATGGAAATCTAAAGGGTCCTCACATTTAGTTTTCCTTTCTTAGCAATTAGTTATCATAATAAATAAAAATATCAATATATTTAAATAATTTAAAGGCATGCATATTTTCAAAATTTCTGGAACTATCTGCAGGAATATGAAAGAATAACATTGAAAACATTTGAAGTAGATTTGCATGAGAGCTCTTAACGTATGTAGTTTTGGATCTTAGAACATTCGAGGCCTTTAATAATGTTGATTATTATTTTGCAAGAATTGTTTTCATTTTATTATTTTTCAATTACTGTAAATGAATCGGATTTTTATTTGTTTCAGTTTAAATATTTAAAACTGAGAATTGATGTCCTTGTAGAAATTTTCGACCCAATTTAGATAATGATAAATGACAAATTAGTACTTTCAATCCTTCGATTCATTAAAATGATTGGAAAGTAATTAAAAACTCTATGCCATTTGATTTATTTTGAAACGTAAAGTTTGAAAATGATGTTGACCTTCAGTTATTTTAAGAATATAATAACCATCCATATTGTTTCATTTATCCGATAATGTAATATTCTCTTTGGTGATGGAAGAAAACAGTCTTTCATATGTATAATCGCTAAAAAATTTATGTAAATTTTTTCATAGCTTCTTGGTAGGTATGAAGCACATCCTGGAAGAAAGTTGTGCTATTAAAGAAACGTGATAACAAATGAAAGAACTAAATATTACTGATATCCATTTAAACTTGAATTTAAAATATTCACTATGAATTTTTTGTGTGTGTTTCATTCTGTTAAGTGAAGAAATATGCAAAGAAATAAAAGTTAAAAAGCAACATATAAAAATTAAATTTGCATTAAACTGAAAATTATAATTCAGTTTATTAGATTGAATTTCCATACTGCTCATCAAAATTATATTAGGTTGTCAACCAACTTCCCACTGTTTTATTATTCTTTTATTTTTAGAAGTCTATTTTTCAATAAAAATTAACAAATAATTAATCAGTTGTTTACAACTTTATCCAAAATGCAACAAGCAAACTAGTGGAGGTTGTGGCTCCTTGATTTTTTTGTTGTCACTAATAGCGTGCGGAACCCATGCTACACACTTTTGAACTTTTTCCATTGAGTGAAGATGCTTCTCTATAGCATTGTGGGAGTATTCCATTTTCTCTGAATGACGCGCACTCCATTTGATGCGAATTTTTGTGCAAAAGTTGGTATAATCGCTCTTCATCCGACACAATCAAACGATCAGAACGAGGTGCGTCTTTGAGATCAAAATTTCTACGTTTGAACCTTGGCCTACCAATCAGGAGCGGTACTTCCAGCTATGGTATTCTCTACATACACAGGGTAAATTTCATATGAGGCCTTAGAACCTTTATTAAAAGCAAAATGGAGGTGTCGAAAATGCTCATTTTTCTCAACTTGACATTCCATTTGAATGATGAGAAAATTAATGTAAATTCATTCGAATAGAAAAACAAAACCTCTTTTGAATTATCTAAAACATTATGTCAAAAACATTTAATGGCACGTGGAATGTTAAAATTAAAACAAACAAAAAAACATCGGGAATTCAGTTATTTAAACAATAATTTTTATAAATATTTAATTTATAATTTTACTCATGTTTTATGTATGAAAAATCATTGGCGCCGTTCATTTTAATAAATATTTGAAGCAAATGTCTCTTGTTATATATATATATATATATATATATATATATATATACACTGGTGTGCAAAACTTAAGCAACAGGTATGTTTTTTGCCATAACTTCACGAGAAATCATCTGAGAGACATGAAATTCAGAAATGAGATACAGCATTTTGTTCTGAAAGAATGAAGATGTATACAGTATGGAATCAAACAAAAAAAGACTTTATTGAACTCATAGTATCGTTACACATGATTGTCTGTCCAAGAGGAAGAACAGCAAGCAGATGTTCCTTAGTATGGGATATGCCCTCCCCTTACTGCAATGGTTGCTTCGCACCGTCTCCCCATATTCAGCACCAGATTGTCCAACAGTTCTTGAGGTAAGAGTGCCCATTCCTCAATCAGCATCTGTTTAAGTTGTCGGGTGTTCCCAGGAGGATGTAATCGTGCCGCAAGGCGTATCCCCAAAGCATCCCACACATATTCTATCGGATTTAAATCAGGGGAGCACGCCGGCCAATCCATTCGAGTGATATCTTCACTTTCCAGGAGCTCCTCAACAGCATGAGTCATGTGTGGCCGTGCATTGTCATCCATAAAAACGGTCTGATTCAATGGCACCTCGGAACAGACGCACATGGGGAAGGATCACCTCCTGACAATAGCGATCTCCAGTTACAGAACCTCTGTCGAAAACGTGGAGCTCAGTCCGCCCGTTCATCATAATGCATTTCCAGACGACAACTCTAGGACCACCGAAACGGTCTCTTTCCGTGATGTTACTGGGATGAAACCGTGTTCCGACCTCTCTCCAAATCAACTGGCGTTGGGAATCGCTTGTGGCACTAAAACGACTTTCATCTGTAAAGAGGACACGACTCCATTGATGAAATGTCCTGTTTTTGTGCTCCCTGCACCACTCTAAACGGTGCCGCCGGTGGGCAACTGTCAAAGGGATGCAGCGTTCAGGACGGCGGACGAATAGGCCACCTTTTTGAAGGCGTCTGGACACAGTAAAACGCGACACTTGTCGCCTCGTTGCTGCAAACAGTTGCTGAGCAATGGCGCTTGCTGACTGGTTTCGGGTTCTTTTCGCCTGCAATGATATGTCGGTCATCCACTGCAGTTGTTCTCCTGGGGCGGCCACTACCAACCTTTCTCACAGCTGTACCTGTGGTTTGGAAGGCTTTCCAAGCGCGTGAAACGACACTTTTGTTGATTCCGAACTCTTCAGCTACACTGGTCACACTACGCCTCTTCTCCAGCTTTCCGATCATTCTTCCACGTGTGAAATCGTCCAGGTCATTTCTGCTAGCCATATTTTACGAATTAACTCACGTGCACTTGCAGCGAATGTCTTTAATTGCGTCTCCGTCCTTCCTTTTATTGTAGTGTTGAGCTGCGCGCGCCTTCCGCACGTGTTTTGCGTACGCTCACGTCGCCTGTGACGTTTTGTTCCTGATATTTGCATGCGCATGACCTTTCTCTTGAATTACGTGTTCATTGTACTGTTTGCAAGAACTCCTTTTCTGCAATTTCAGGGCTATCTGCTTAAAATTTGCATTGTTACTTAGGTTTTGCACACCAGTGTATATATATATATATATATTCAGCACTCTTCTGAAAAGTAGTATAAGACACTCGTTTCAAAATAAAAATAATTAGGGCTGTTAGCATTTTTCAATGGAAGCTTCGTTTCATTATCTGGGACACACAGTATCATCCTCACTCTGACATTGATTGATTACCGAATGTCGTACGTCATCAATGCGTCAGAACTTACAGACATAGCTAAAGTTTATAGTGTGGCAGACATTTTAATACTTGAAAACATATAACTCTAGTTAATGAGAACGCAAATGTGGCTGAGCGCATTTGACACACCACACTTGGAAGAAATCTTAATGATAAATGCTTATTTAATGATTTTAATGTCAGCAAATGAAAATGTAATCGATATTATTGTCCTATAATTCTTAAAAATTGCCAAGCATTTTTCAGTTCTTGTAAATTATTCAAAGGATTATGTTTATAGTAACACTTAGCTAATTAGAAAATTTTTAATTCAAATTTTAAAATCAAATTCTCTATCGTACGATTTCGTTTCCTGAAGTCAATATATTTCGGTTAATTCAATATATGAACTAAAACTTCATTTCTGAACTTCTGAATTATTTTTTAAATATATTCGTACATTATGTCTGCAAAGATCGAAAGTATATAATTTTTTATTCCTTAAATCATTCAAAAAATCGCAAGAAGTTTTATATGCTATTAACAAGAACAAAAGTTCAATGATTGGAAATTCACTTTCTGCCAAATTTTAAAGTTTCAAATTATTCATTTTAGGTTCTCAGCGTTTTAATTTTTCAAAAAATAATTATTCAAATTGATCTGTAAAATCGATGTAGAATCTCATTTTTTTTCCCAGAAAGATAAGACTGTTACATTTAGAATTGAAAATAAATATAAATTCAATAAAAAGTTTTTACATTTTGAAGATATTTCGAAAGTAGCATTTGAGCTACAAAATGTCACACCTTAAATTTCAAATATTTTTCATATCGTTCTAACATCACCAGAATCTTGTGAAACACAATTTAGAGTTTTAAAGCTTGTTTCCATCCATATCCAAATGAACATATGCTGTGAACTTTCAGATTAATTAATATTACTCTTTTCTTTAAAAGTGATAGATTTGACATTCATTCTGTTGGTAAAAAGGGTTTAAACAAGTAAATTGTTTCGATTAACATAATATAGATTAGAATAGTTCTGAAACCAAACAAAAATAGAATGCGACCAAAATTTATTTTGAAAGAAAAAAAAGATCTATTGAATTCTATATAAAAATAAGTTTGTATCATATCTTATGATTGAAGATTTCTATTTTTTATTTTTACATCATACTGAATCCTTTTCAAGCTTTATGCATCACTACTCTCTCCTGACTTTTGAAAGGGTTGATCACGTCTGATGCAACAATAGACTTTGTCCCTTCTATAATCTTGCACCAATTTTCAATTAAAAATAAAGCTGGTCAAGATTAACGTTATGCCTCACAATATGTATACTGATTATAAATTAGACAACGTGAAAATATTTGATGTATGAATCAATATCCTTCCCCTCCTTCTTAAAGTGAGATATTCGTTTTGGCTATAGTTCTTTTGAGTAAATTTCAAAATTTTACTCCCATACAGGGGAACAGACTACTGACATCTGCTAAGCGGGTCAATGTCATTTTCTGCGAAGTATAGAAAACAATGCTATGGTAAAAATGAAGAGGGAGTTACCGGGGGAGGCTGACAGTAGATGTGAGACTCGGTTGGGATGGAACTTGAAACCTGACGAAGCTCACCATCTGCTTCTGGGGTTACCTTATGCGAGGGGATAAAGGCTGGGAGTGAGGGACTGTTGGCCATCTGACGAAAATGATCCACTTCAGAGGGTCGAGAAAAAGTGGAGAAAGCTGGCTCATCTTCCACTACGTAATTGCTCTTGTAAATGGAACAAGGGTCTCGAAGACTAGACAGCGAAGAAGCAGCTGAAAAAAAATTCCTTTATTCTTTTAATCGCATTGAAAATTAAAAGTGATCAGTGACTAGTGCAATCAAATGAAAAACACATATTAAACAAACATCACAAAAATGTAAACTTATAGGTATTTATTACGCAAAAGTGCAAAACAAATAAGCGCTTTTTAGACAAGTTTAATATAAAATTTGACAGCATTAATTAATAAAATTCATTGATTAAATCATTATTGAAATTTGATTCACTTATTTTGGATAAACAAGAAAAGTGATACATTTACACTGCGCGTAAAAAATGTAATCACAAAAATAATATTAAAATAAAACTTTAAATAATCACTTCAAGATCTCATTTATATATGTATAAAGATGAAATTTTAAAACTATGTTCATATCATCTTTTATTTATTCCTAAACATCGATTTTATTAATAAAGCGAAATCACCGTGCCAAAAGTATAGCATATACCTGTATGCAAGCAATTATGCATGCATACATTAGCGGACTATCTAAAAATATTGGCATATTATTAAGTTTTTATTTAAAAAAATAAATGAATAGATTTTGATGAAAAAAATACACGAGTCAAAACAAAAAGGTGCTAATACAAGTTTTGCTATATGTATAGAGAAAACAAGGACTTGCTGTTGATTTTTGAAAGAAAAATTTTAATGGAGCTCTTTGGGCCAATAAAATAAAATAACAATTAAATAGCTCATTTTCAATTAATAAAAAGTATGGTAATATTTTCATCCAAAGCGTCGTTATATGTATTGACTAATAAATAATATAATAAATAATTTGAAATTAATACAATCTATCCCCAATATAAAAATCTTCTTCTATATTAATGTTTACAGTATGCATTTACTGTGTATATTAATAGAAGTAAGAAATAACGAGTAACTTTATGATCGAATCTGAATTTTTTTTTCTGGATACATAGAAATTGATATCTTGAGAATTTTTAATCAAACTGAAAATAAAGTGGAAATTATGCCAAATATTTAATCAAACTGAAAATAAAGTGGAAATTATGCCAAATATTTAAGTGAATATTATTTATTATCTATGAAAATGTTTTAAGATTTAAAAAAAATATTGCATTCATTAGTTCTTATTCAAATACTCTTGTTTCCTATAACAAATGAAAGGAAGCTGTATTACCTTACCAAGTCATGGATAAATAATGATACGATTCCCCCTTCGAAATATATATTGTAATATGGGTTAATTAATTGTCCATCTCTTTCTATTGCATGTACAATGGCATCTCAAAAAGCGGAATGAGAAAAGTCGTTAGAATGGGAAAGATAAAAACATGTTTACCTGATTTAGTAATGCAATTTCCTAGGTAAAGAAAGCACCTTAACTGTTCAAATGCAGTTGGTTATCAAATTTGAGAATCCTGATGTGACACGATAACCTCCAAAAAATATTCAAAATGAAGCACAAAGCTTGATTAAAGCAAGACGTGGTGTGCAAGAATAAAACTTTGTCATCAAAGAAATGGTGGATGCTTCGAATTTCAAGTAGAGCAATTTACAAATGTTAATATATATATATATATATATATATATAATGAAGTAATCAAGCTCATGTGATACACGTAAGCAAAAATATAACTTTGAATTCCATTGAGAATCTTGCAGGAAGAGAAAGAGCATGACAGAATGTAACCAAATAATTAAAAAAACATTAGTGTAATTAGGACGGAGTAGGCAAGGCCAATGCCCTCGGCTTCATAATGAAAATTGACGGAATGCTGCATTTAGAAGAAACAACAATTAGTTTTATTTATATGAAAAGTAAAGTTTCTTTTTAAACTCTTACTACCAAGAATTCTTAAAAATTAAAATACCTCCAATCAAGTATACAAGATACAGGCTATAATTCTTTTTACAGCCTGAAACAAAATCAAACTAGGTTTCTCAAAATAAAATAAAATAAATAGTTTTATGATCAGATATCTAATAGCCAAAACCTCATCTATGAAAAAGACAGGTTTCCCTTTTCAAATACTTTTGTCTCAGTGTATGTGTGTGTAGGGGGGGGGGGGCAGAGGATATACTTCGCAATCCTCAGATCTTTTCAGATAAGGTTAAGATACCATATCAGCTAACTCCATAGGGGGTCTCAGGGTTTTTCAGAGTATACATTGAGATAAGTTGCTACAGTTTCCATGTTGATTCTGATTGAATGTCTGCTTCTTCCAACTTCGTAACAAATTATTACAAGTAAAGTATTGTTCCAGTCTTTAGAGCAATACAAAACACGGATAGAAATACTTTTGCTTGTTTTTTAAATGGAGTCAATTCTAAGTTACCTGCTCAAGCACCTAAAAAATTCCATGAATACTTCGAAAACTGCTCCACAGAAACTGCTGAAAATCCTTCAATAATTATTTCTGAAATGTCAAATTTTGATATTTCTATGAATTCTGATGAAGAGTTTACTCCTGTTCCTAAAGAAAAAGCCACCAAAAGAAGATTCTATAACAGCTCCTCCTACTCAGATCTTGATCTTTAAAATAAATATAAAGCACTCGGAAATTCAGGAAACGTCCCCAAGGAAGAGAACAGTTTCAATTAAGAAAATATCAGCAATCAAATTAAAGTTAATGGAAGCTGCACTAACACATAAATTCTGTTCGTGATAATTTTATACATATCTTTTAGAAACTGGAGATGCCCTATTGGGAATATATCAACTTCGAAACAGCAAATAAATAAAGAAAGAATATTTACTTTCAGAAGAGTATGAAGATCGGCCCTTTAAAGCTATCGTCAAAGGGCTCTCTGTAAACATGAACAAAGATGATATGGTAAAAGAAACAGAACAAAAAAAAAATCATCCTATTAGAATCTCCCAACTCAGGAACTCTAAAGAAAAATCTTTTCACACAATTTCCTAAATAGAACTGAAAAAAGAAGGCATCTACGAGTATCTAAAACCAGTAGCTTATTTAAAAATTCGAATTGAAGGAAAAACCAAGCAGCTATGGGCTAATTGTACAGGCTTTTGTTGTAGTGCTAGAAAAGGCAGAAAGGTATCTCACATCTTTTTGTCTATTTTATGACATAATCAATCAATCGGAAAATCCTGTGCTGATGCTGTCAGAAAAAAATCCGTTCATCACCAACCTGCCACCTCCCTTGATCAACTCCTTTCTTCAAGAGTTGCTAGAATCGTTTCTCTTTTAAATGAATTCCCAGATATCATGAAAGCTGATGTTAAGACGAGATATAATTGATTTTGATGAAAGTTCTGCTTGAGTAATCTACTATAATCTTTTTATCTTTTAGACTCACTGTGTATTTGCCAGCTACACCTCCTGTTTCATAGTTGATTTCTGACTAGATTAGAGAAATACTTCCATAGTCCCTTCGCTCATTGGTTCTGGTATTGCTCTTCTTTTCAATCATACATTTTTAACTCTATATTCTTTCTCCTAGTTTCTACTCTAAATTCCTAATGTTTCATTTCTCAATTCTGATGTTAATTTCAAGTCTTCTATATTTACCCCAATCTTTAACTATCAAGAGCTGCGATTCAAGAATTCAGCTGGTGGTCACTGCACCGCATTAACCACTTGTCACTCTACTTTGATGTATTTATTAAGTGTGCATAAATTATTTAAGAGAATTTTAGAACTTCTAAAACTATAGATAGTTTTAAGTGTGGATTTCATAAGAAAATGATGAATCTCCTTGTTGTAAGAGTTCAGGAATTTTAATTATCAAATTTTCTTATTCATTTATGCGATATAAATGGTGAATTAAATATAAAAATTTCTAATTATCTACTAAATGCAAGGATAATTAAATATATAAATTTCTAATTATACACTAAATGCAATTATTCTTATCATGTGCGATTTCAGTGAAAAGAAGAAAGCTTGCTTAGCATAAATATGCTCTGTTTTACTCAGAGCCTATATCTTCGAATTACGGAATAAAGAAGGAAAATCGAAATGGCCAAATTTTGAATAATGAGTCCACATTTTCTGAAGGACACCAAAGATCGGAGGTAATGCTTGTCGAGGGGAGGGAGCAGTGGTTTCGGAAAATCAATCATTCCATCATTTCCCACTTGTAAAACTCAAATTCCAGTATAGAAATAGAGTAGCAAAAATAAGGAAGTGGCAATCATAATTGCTTGGGTTATTTTTCCTGTATTTGCAGATATACTGCCATAGGTCACATCAAGCTTAGGCAGGGACATGGTGAGTGAGATATGAGGGTGTGCGACACCTCCCCTTGCATTTTTTCCCCTAGGTTGGCACATTTTGGCCATTCTTCAGCAAAATTTAAAGGAATAATCAAACATTATATTTTCTTATGCATGCATCAATGACATGTAGATAAAAATGATTCCAGTGTTAAAAAAAGACATTGAAATTTTACATCCCAAATCCATTTTATTGCAAAATATGCACAGTATTTTTGATGAAATAACTTAGTTATCGAAAAAAAATCTTGCTAAATCTGCGAAAACGGCAAAATTACAAAATTATCGACAATTAGGACTAATTGTCAATTCTTCTTCATGGGTACAATATGAATATTGCATACTCATAAATTAACTTTTTAATCGTAGATTCAATAATATGTTATACTTGAATACGTGAGCAGATCATTCATATTACTGCGTTAAATTTCTATAGATTCTCTAGAATCGGCTTACATACGATCACTTAATACATGAGATTAGCAGACAAATGATGACGATGTTAACCAAAGTTGTACTCAAAATGAAAAATACATGATTAGTTAGAAAAAATCGTTTTATCATCTTTTTTCAAATATGCATCAATCAAAATCAGTTTTATTAATTAGTCTTGGCATTACAACATAACTAATTTTTTTTCCATTAACACGTGGAAAAATTTTTAATCCTTCTGTAATACCTTCATATTTCTTGTTGTTTCTTTTATTTTGTACTAGCTGCCTGTGGCGACCAGCCGGTTCGCCAATCTTAATGTTCGTTAAAATTTTAATAATTAAATATCTTATGCAATTCCTACTTTAATAGCTTCTTCATCAAAATATTTTAAAACTTCAAATTTTGATAGTCATAATATTATTAACGCCTTTAGTCATAACGTAATATGGATCTCTCTAATTTTCTGTTAGCTCCCGTAGAATTTATACTTTAAATTAAAGCGGAAAGGATTAATCTGCAATTTATAAAATAATATTTTTTATTAAAACAAAGGGGTTTTTTTTTGTAATATGATTACTGAAAACAGTCACTGAGCGTTTAAACTTTATGGGCACTAAAGAATATCTTTCTAAACTTAAGTAATATTTCAAGAATGTGTCAACAAAATTTTCTCAGATTCGTCATGACCAGATCGATTAATTAACAATGTTTAATTTTAAATGCATCAAACACTAAGAAAATAAAACGAATCGTTTAAAATAATCGGTTGAAAACAGGTTAAAAAAAAACTACTTAAAAAACGATGTACTTAAAACTATAAGCATATACAAAAAATATGTAACTAACATAAATACAATTTAATTACAAAAGCATGCAACTAACCTAAAAATAATTTAAATCAAAACCGCATCCGTTGATAATGGTTGTCATGTGAACAATCAGAACACAATGCGCATGCGTGAATTTTCAACGCCAGTTACGGTAACGCAAATCGTGCATTTTTCTACGCCAGTTCGGGTAACGCTATACAGATTAGAAATTTTTAATTTCCTTTATTCTGTTTTATTTTAATTCAAAAGTACTTCAGAATGAATCTGAAAGATCGATTAATTAACAATGTTTAATTTTAAATGCATTAAAAATTAAGAAAATAAACAGAATCGTTTGAAATAATCAGCCGAAAAATCTTAAGCCTAACCGTATTAGCGTGGAAAAAAACTGAAGCCTTACTCATTTGGCGGTGGGGAAAATTAAAAGATTTTTTTGGCGGGAAAGTTAGTTTTTAATTAATAATTAAAATTAAAATTATAAATTAATAATAATTATTATTATTATTAAAATTATAAATTTAATTAAATTAAATTAAAATTATAATTTAATTAATAATAATAATTAAAATTATAAATTAAAATTAAAAATTGAAAAAAAGGATCCCAGGTGCACATTCCCGACGTCCAAGGTATACATGTACCAAATTTGGTAGCTGTAGGTCAAACGGTCTGGCCTGTAGAGCGCCAACTCACACACAAACACACACACACACACACACACATTGAGCTTTATATAAGTATAAATTATCTCCCCGGATGTTCAACAAGCACGAATAAAATATTCTTCGAAAAAAATTAGCCTGTTTATCGGTGAGTTGCAGTAGCGTCAGCAATTGGTTGACGTTTTACATCCAGTGTTTCAGGTGTACAAATAAGTATGGATTAAGAGTTGCTTAATGATACTGTTTCATAAATAAAGGAAAAAATAAAAGTTCAACCGAGGAGATAATTACATTAATTTTATGTAAGTATGCGTACTTTTTCTTTTCGTTTTTTTAATTTTCTACGATTTCATTCTCTCGTTTTCCTTTCAAAATCTGATATATAATCACCGGTTTTTCTTGCAGTATTTCTCTCATTTATTTTTATCATAATGAAATATATTTTAAATAGAAAACACACTATGAATAAACTATAAATCCCAGTTATGTTTTAGTAAGAAACTTGTATACTTATAAAGTAACATCCAAAGAAGTGAATTTCATTCT
Organism: Argiope aurantia; assembly: GCA_026543865.1. Classification (NCBI taxonomy): domain Eukaryota; kingdom Metazoa; phylum Arthropoda; class Arachnida; order Araneae; family Araneidae; genus Argiope; species Argiope aurantia. Next base: position 2,728,182 of record JAPMOR010015793.1, on the reverse strand, counting down.
CATAAAATATTTACATAGTTTAGAATTGATTAGGATGACTTTTATGGACATTACACTGGTATAGAAATTTGTGAAGGAACATTTTAACATAACGACATATCACCACACGGCGAGAAAATCCGAAATTCAAGTCTCAAATTTGAACAGGCTGGGTCGAAGTATTAAAGAGGAAAAGTAAATAAATGCTTAAGGGTACCAAGACCTCGATAATTTTTGTAGTATTTTCAGAACAAATTTATTTTACACTTTCATTGAATTTTCAAAGACCGTGCACTTGAAACTACTCAAATTAAAAATAAGAATTGTTGAAATTTTGGAATATTATTTTAAACACATTCCTAAATAATTAATTTTGCTAGTTTTATATTATTTGCTTTATAATTCTAAACAAACTTTTTCTACTATTTTGATACTATGACTTTTAAAATTTTAATTTTGATTTTTTTTATATAAAAAAGACTGAAGTCAACTCTCTTGACAGCGATCCGTAGCTAAAATTACTAATAATACGAAATTTACATTATCTAAGTGCCTCTAAAAGGTTTACTTTGGTCCTGGGGTCAGTTACTAATTTTATATACTCATTCAACTTCAAAGCATGCTTCGAATCAATGAAGGAGGGATGATATAGTACTACACTTATACTCCAATATTTTGATACACATTTATTGAATACATTTTTTTAAAAAAGGGGACGAAATCGGAACTCGCATTCACTTTCTCTCTGAAACCCTTTATTAAAAATCTTAATTTTTTGAAAATTAGATCTCTTTCAGAACATATTAGCACACTGATGGAGTGAAAACTTAGTCAATTTGAATCAACATATTGTACGGTAATGGAATTACTTATGCCAATAATTAAACATTCATGAAAAGTATCAAATATTGGCATGTCTTTTTCATATAACATAGTTAGGATGCATTTAGACTCTGAAAGGGACAACTTTTATTGGCAAATTTATAAACCCTAAAAATGAAACTTCTTTCGAAGCCTAATTATATTGCAAAATCAATTCATGTACGTTGTGATAATAAGAATAAGCATTAGCAGAATAATATTAGCATACTGTTAAAGGAACATGAAATATACGCTTGTTTTAGCGCAGAGTGGAAATAAAATTGACTTTCAATTAAGTCATTGCTATTCATTCCTTAAGGTATAAATAAAAACAGAAAAAAGCACATTTTATATAGCGTAAATAACAAAACAGCACAAAATAGTTCGTGTTAAGCACACAAAAAATGCATAAAAATCAAATATAGTAGAAAATAAGCCATTGGTTTAAAATGTAGTTTACAACCATCCCAAGAAATTATCTCATCCCATTGCCAAAATAAAGTTAGGCATAATGATAAGCTTTTACTTATGCTTAGCAAGCGTATAGATTTATCACTTGCAATACGAAAATTGTTTTTTAATTGCAATGCTGTGTGCAATATGTTTTTTTTTATTAAAAATGTATTCAGTATGAAATTCTTCGTTCTCTCCGCTTTATTTAAAGGAGTCTTTATTTTTTCAAATTTTCTACCCGATGATTGTTTTTCTATTTTGAAAAATTATAAGGAATTGCTTTTGGCATTTTGTTTAAAGTTACGAAATGGTATTCGAATAATTTAAAAAAGATGAGCAATGGGTTAAAGAAATAGGGAATCAAAATTAAACAGAGTTCCGAATATAAAATAATTTCTTTTCTATACAACAAAGACAATGGAAAATTTTAGGACATGATCAGAATTTATGTGTTCTTTTGGGTACAAGGGAAAAAAATCGGTGACGTCGATGAGATGAGACGAAAATTGAACTGCATAGGGAGAGAGATTTTAACACATGACATTAGAGCTGGGAGTTGAACAAAGATAGGAGGAGGTGGGAAAATTCGCCTTAACTACTGCTTTCAAAAATTAAGTATTTTCTTAACCAATCCAAGTCATGAACGTTAATTCAGCTAATGCTAAAAGTTAATTGTATTTCATCTCACGTTTTAAACACAGATCAGTGCTCTATTAGATTTATAAATTTGTCTTCACTAATATTAACCATTAAAGCTCATTTTGTCCATGGAATTATATTTAAAACTTATATGCCTACACTTTTTGCAGAATTAACGATAAAAGAACTTGTGTTCACTCTTATTTGTGAGTCACTAATATTTTGAAGGTACAGTAATCAATCTTATGACAAAGACGTCAATCGAACCTTGGTCTAAACGGTTACATCCATAGCATGAGATCAGAATAAATTTGAAGTTGGCTGGTAAGTTGTAGTTATAAGACATAAGATATCATTGTGTTGAAATATTTCAAAGTAAGTAAAATAGAAATTTAATTTCCTTTACTTTGAACATCAGAATAATTTTCTTTGTTTTATTAGTTTTTAGATTCCTTTCGCTATGAAAATAATTATTTCCGGAAGCATTTTTTTCTGTAATATTTTTTTATAATTTTTAGTATCAAATTCTAGTAAAAAATATTTATTATTTGCCTTTATTTTTTTTTAGCAAGAATATGTTTGTTTATCTTTTTGAATATATGTGTTTTTTATTTTGAAAATTATCTTCTAAAAATGCTGGATCAATTTATAAAGTGATTCTTCGTACTTTTAAGAAAAACTATATAAAAAAAATACTTTGTTGTAAATTTTCAATTTTTATGAAACTTTTTTTTTCGGGAAATCAGTCGTTTTGACGCATAATTAAATTTGACAATATTTGCATGTTTTCTCATCCATACACTTTTACACACTTTCATTCATTTCCGCAAACTTAACGAGTATTCATTTAAACATACCCAGACAGCCAATATTTTTAATCTTTGAGGATAAAATTTCTTTTTGAAGCTTCAAACTTTTAACAAACTCGTGAACAAATCGAATCCTGTCTCCTCTCAAATTTTAATTCTATATGCATAAATCAAATCCATGAATTTACTTTCATTCATATTTGCCATAAAAGAATAATTTAAGTAAATGGATTATATTAATTTTTTAGGTCATTTCATGTGTTAAAGAACTTCATATATCCATAGAAATCTTTTTAAACTATTTACTTCTTTTGGTTTCGAATATTAAAAGCTTTCATTATTCAAAGTTAGAAATTCGTGATTATAACTACTCAGCCTTGAGGAGTCTAAAATTCTATTGAAATGGAGTTGAAAAGATTAATGGGTTACACCTATGGCTTGTGATAACTTTGTGGAATATTCAATCATAACAGTTTCCGTCATGGATTCTTTGACACGAATAATACTTTGAAAATCAGATTTCTTCCAACCAGATGCGTATCAAGTATATTAGGGATCAAACTTGCTAAAGTTCTAGGAGTCCTCTAAAAGAATCACACATATAAAGGTATAAATTTTGACTTCTATGTTTTAAAATAATTCAGCATATAGTAATTCATAATAACTATAGCTGTTAATAATAATTTCGTTCTATAATTTTTCTATTGTTTTATTTTAATTACCTAGGTCAGCGTTTCTCAATCTTTCAGAATTCGCGGCCCAGTTTTCAATCATAATTTTAATCGCCCCCCCCCGCTTACAATAAAATGTATACAACAATAATGTATATTGAGTATTTTGGATTCTGTTTTAAAATTATTTTTAACTAACTGCCAAAACAAGAGTAAAAGTGAGCCAACGTTGGCGAGAAACCACATCTTGCATTTTGGACAAACGGGCGGTGAACAAATGAAACGAATGAAAGCGGAGAAAATTTAAATATTATATTTGAAATGAAAGTCAAACAGGGAGATAATGTTAAAAGAATATGAAAGTAGAAAAATCTCTTTAATGAAAGTTAACTAGACGTGGTGAGCTAAATTTAGAAACTGGGAACACATTTTTTCGAATAATAAAAGAAATAAAACAGAAGCATGACGAAACAAAAGTGAAAAAAATAAGCAATATTTGTGGAAGTGAATCCACACTACCGATGCCGTCTTGAGCATGCACGGAGCAAATGTTTTCTCATAGGAAGAAGGAAAATGTTCGATAACGCAAGTTTCAATTCCAGCCAGTCTCATTCGAGTCGATCCTTCAATCGCTATCGAATATATTGTGAATGTATATGTTATATATGTTTTCGTATTAATTGCAATTCACCATATTAAATATTTAAGGCAGCAGATTTATGCAGACTCATGGATAAATTTTTAAGCGGAAGTAAGAAAGCATTAGACGATAGTCAAGCATCAACAAATACACAGACGAGCGTGGTTCCGAAAATAAAAGCAAGGAAATATTCTCAAGAATATTTAAATTTTGGGTTTACCAGTACTGAAGTAAATGAAGAAGAAAAGCCCCTGTGTATCATTTGCTCAAAAATGGTGGCCGCAGACAGCATGAAACCTAATAAACTTAAACGACATTTGGAAACGCTTCATAGTGAGTATGTCAACAAACCCTGAGAATTCTTCGAATTAAAATTAAAATCATATAAAAAGCAAAAATCACTTTTTAAAGAAACTTTATCTGTGAATAAAAAAGCTTTAATTGCATCTTATAAAGTTCATGGAAAATATCCAGATATAAAAAACTTCACACCATTGGTGAAGAGCTTATTTTGCCAGCAGCAATTGAGATTGTAGAAACTATGTTTGGAGATAATTTTTCAAAACAATTGCAGTTCATACCTCTTCCAAATGATACTGTTGCTCGTCAAATTGGCGATATAGCTGAAGATGTACAGTGTCAGCTTTTCTCGAAGTTGCGTGACAAATTGTTTTTAATACAGTTTGACGATACAACAAATAGTAATAAAGATGCTCATTTAATTGCCTATGTTCGAATTTGTGATAATATGTCAGTAGTAGAAGAACTACTTTTCTGCAAACCAATAGCACTCAAAACATCAGCGCTCGCATTATTTACTATTTTAAATGATTTTATGAACGAGGCAAACATAGAATGGAAAAATTGCATCATTATATACACCGATGGTGCTCGTTCAATGTCCGGAAGATTCCAAGGTATACAAGCACTTGTAAAACAAAAACCGCCTCAGTGCACACATTGAATGATCCACAGAGAAGCTTTGGCTTCGAAAGAAATGAGTCCTGGTTTGAATATTGTGTTAACTACGATTGTAACCGTAGTAAACTATGTAAAAAAATGAGACTCCTGAAATCGAGAATCTTTTCCGCACTTTGTAAAGACATGGGTTCAGTACATTCAGCGTTACTATTTTATGGCGAGGCAAGATGGTCATCACGTGGGAAATTTTTGCAACGTGTTTATGAATTAAGAGAAGAAATCGCCATTTTCCTAGAAGAAGAAAACAGACAGGGAGCCGAGAATTTTCGCGATGGTTTATTTGTGATGAAATTGTGGTACTTGGTCTACATATTCGAGAAATTAAATAACTTGAATCTTCAACTCCAAGGAGCAAATACACATATGTTGGATACGAGTTATAAAGTTAATGCGTTTTGTAGAAAATTGGAATTGTGGAGCAGAAATTTAAACCAAAAAAACCTAACAATGTTTGCAAATGTGGATGATTGCACTAAAACTTATAAGGCTGAAGAAGAGCACGTAAAAGTTGTTTTTGTAACCATTGAAAATCCTTTTGCCATGCTGGCAAAGAATTTTAGAAGTATTTTCATGCTGGCGACAAACTGATAGCAAGTTACGAGTGGATTAGGGATCCATTTCATAAGGCTCCCGAAGGACTCTCAATTGACAAGGAAGAAAAATTCATAGACTTCACGACAAGGGGCGAAATTAAAAGACAATTTAGTTATAAATCCCTATTTGAATTTTGGGCAGGAGTAAGGATGATTTTTCTGCACCAAAAACAAGGACATTTCACATTCTATTACCATTCAACATCCTACCTTTGCGAAACTGGATTTTCTACTGTGGCTTCTTTGAAGACAAATATAGAAGCAGAACTGAAAGTGGCTATTTCTAATATCAAGCCTTCCTTCGAAAAAATTTGCTCTGCAAGACCGTCCCAAAGAAGTCACTAATAATTATTAAATTTGTTTTTAATTGAGTATGTTTTGATTTAGTAAGTTCTTTTACTTTAATAAGTTATTAAATATGTCGAAATGTATTTTGTTTTCTATGTGTATGTGTGCTTTGCTTTCAATCAGTTAATCAATTTTTAAAAATAATATTTTCTATTGGGGCCCCACAGGTTGAGAATCGCTGACCTAGGTGACTGGTATAATTAATCTTTGGTGATAATTAATATACTCTTATATCTGTAGATGAATTTATAAAAGTCATATCTGTATTTCGAAAATATAAATATTTTTATTAAGTAGTACCGAAATAACTTAATATTATTGTACAAAAGAAAGCAAAATTAATTTGGTAGTAATTTCAGAGTAAATAAATATTATAGTCAACGGGTAATTAAGAAAAAAATAATAATTAAATAAATTCTAAGTAATACTTAAATATGATAAAAAATAACGATAAAAACGAGAAATGCAAAATTTAGATCTTAATACCAGTATAATTGATGTATGTTTTTCTTTTCTTTTTTTCGTTGTTCTTCTTAATGTGCCACAATCTATTACAAATTATTTTATTTCTCTCGTTTTTAATCATTTCGAGATTTTAGGGGAGCAAAATTATGTACAAAAGTATTTATAAAAAGTGACCCATACAATACTTGAAAGTAAACTGAAGACTGAAATCTGATTCGGATTCTTTTGGTCAGCTAATCATGATAAAGCAATAAATTATCAGATACAATAAATGTTGTCTAAAATTTCTCTCAAAGAACAATTTGAATAGAGCATTATAAATGAAATTGAGTTCTGTTATATACGAATATAAATTTCAAAACTTTGGCCATTTCAATTAATAAATAACATGATACTCTAATAAATTTATAATAATTAGAATGATTTATTAGTTATAATCAATTCAAAGAAATGATTTTTCAGTTTTTGCATTGATTATAACTAACAAATCATTCAATCTGTTGAAAGCAATGCCCTATAATAATTTTTTAAATTATGCAAAGCTAATGCACAATGCTTCGAAGAAAAACTATTATAAACTAAGCATAAATAAAACAAGAAGTAAAAATATTTTTTTCTGGTTTTTTTCTCTAGAAAATACTTTAATTATTTCAAATATGTCAATGCTATTTAATTGTTCTTGTTCCGTTACTGTGAAGCCATGCAATTTAATCTGTCTTTTGACACTGAACTTCTGCATTAATATTTTAATAATTTCTTTTCAAAACAAAATATTATCCTTCTTCTGATGAATTCGTTAAGTAGAGAATCAACAAAATTTTCAAAATTATTAAAAATGTTCATGATAGCACTTTCGATGCTTTTTCATTTCAATCAGATTAGTAATATTTCTATATCGATTTTTACAAGCAATAGAAGCTGTTCTAATTTGTTGTCAAATATTATAGTATCTACATCACTTCGATAAATAGATTTTAATTCTTCAAGACCAATGTTCTTTTCTTCTCTAAATGTATTAAAAATCAAAAACTATTTTGAATATTGCTAAATTATACTCATAATTTTTATTTTCTAGGAAATTTTGCATTTAAATTGTCACAAATAATATTACAAATATTATAAATGAATTTTTGATGTGAAGAGTGCTTAGACTTTCATACGCTTCTGCTTCCAGTTAGCCAAAAGTGAGGGAAGCCGGTTCCAGCAAATTCAAGAAAGTGTAACCAAGAGTTGCAAATCACTTAAATTTAATTCTTTCGAAAAAGGAACTGGAATTTGGAAACGTTCCCCCCAAACTTCTCTAGATATAGAACTTGCTGATATAACTCTAGGGTCATCAACCTCGATGGAAGAAACTTTATTCCTTCACATAAAAGGAATCGCCAACGATGTTTTACACCTAAAGTGAATAATTTTACCTTTAAAACACAGTTATTCCAAATATTGATAAAGAAAATTTCGAAAATGTGACAAGTAAGAAAATCAAACATTTGAAGATTTTCCTGCACATAAACTACACTTTTTGAATAAATTACGGCATAAAAGAATTTCAAATTTTAATTTGAATTAAATATTGTGGGAATCATCAAAGAGTTTTTTGTTCAATATATTTTCACCGACAATTTAAGTTACCTTAAAATTTTGATAAAATTATCGCTTTGATGTCGAAATTGGTATATTTAGTTCATTTCAGCTTAGTCGAACGATTTTTATTTCAATAATAAATATGAGGCCGCAATTTAAAAACATAACACAACGTATAGCTATAATTATACTAAAAAACAATTAAAATAATTCACTTGATTTTTTTTATTGATTGAAACACTATAAAAGTAATATGAAACAGCCTTTGAAGGTAGGTACCAAAATTATAGATATTTTAAATAGCAAATAAAGAAAATTGCTAATTATTATTGTTATTTACATATCAAATATATATCGATACTAATTTCCCTTACATTATTTTAGCAATTCTATCGATAAATTCATATTAAAACGGATTGATACTGCGCAAGGAATTGATTTTTAAAATTTCATAAAATAAATTACAAAATAATTTCGAAAATTTAATAATTTCTATCGAATGTCATTTTTACGTTATTGAAAACTACACTTTTTTTTTATACAGAAAGTTGATAAGCAGGGAATCTATTATACGGTGGAGGGGGAAATCATATTTTATGATACTTAAATAAGTAGCAGTATTAGTTCAGTCATTAGGCGCCAAATAGGAGCATTTTAAATGAAATTCCATTGTAGTTTTTGTTCCTATATGTTTTTCGGAGTGCTGATTAAGATTCTGAGGTTTCCCACTAAAAATTTCTTTTGAAGTATTCTTATAATCTAAGAAAATGAAAAAAAAATCAGGAAAAACTCTTATTATTTTTTCTTATAATTAAAAAAAAAGCTCTCAATTTTTTGAAAAATTCCATTATACACTAAATAATTTCAAAAGTTTCTTTAAGAAACTCTGAATAATATGTTCGGTTTGCCGCAGACAAAATAATATGCAAGCTCAATGACAACCTCGTCCGTAGATGACTATTCATTAATGAGAAGAAAAAACAAATAGCGCTTCAACTAAATATTTTCGATTTAATTTCGCTCACATTGATTGGCATCAATCATAATAAAATTATTTTGTTCATTATATGTGCGATTAACTCCGAATGATATATGCCGTTCGCCGTTTACTGGTTCTTTTGTCAATTGTCAATTTTAAAATGTAACTTTCGAGCAAGTGCAAATAAAAGGTTGGCAAAGTTCCATCGCAATCTTTTGACCAGTAAGGCTGCGCAAAGGGTACGAACAAATAAAAATTTATTTTTGTATACTAGATATAACTGTAAAATGATTTTATAACTTTCGCGCCGGTGCAAGCAACAAGTTGACCAAGTTTCATCGCAATCGGTTGAACGGTACGGCTGCGCATAAGGTACGAACAAACAAAAATCCCTTTTTATGTATTAGATAAACATTATCTATATTTCACGAAGATATAAAAAAAAACTACTTAAGAGGAAAATTTTCACACACTAAATTTGTAGAATATCAATTAGAAAGAATTTTTTAGCTGTAAGTAGGGATATTATTAAATCTTAATCTCAGTTCTTGTGGTACAAATCGGCAAACCAACCAAAAATTGAACTCATTTGGTTTGTAAATACTATAATTTACTTCTTCAACGATACTTATTTCCCTTCTACAATTCTGTCGGGTAACTAAAGAAAAAAAAGTTTTGTTGCTTTGCGAATAGCTGATTTCAGAAGAATATTTTTTTAAATGTCGGAGGTTTCCACAAGAAAATCTTGAAAGAAAAAAAAGAAAGAATATTTGTGATTCAAAATAATTATACTATGTACCACTTTAGAAATTACATAACCACAGATTTAGAGCTAAATTAATATTAGCAATTAATTACTGACAATACTTCTAAAAAAGGTAGTTATTTTCTTATATTATACCTGCGAATAAAATGCTACTTTTTGATACCATGCCTGAGAACTAAGTATGTGTAGATGTTATTGCATTAAAGCATTTTATGCGTCTATGTCTGAGATGAATGCAATTTCATTTCACATTCCATAAACTGAAATATCCAGTGATGAAGTTATATCATCTATATAGGGGTTCATTTATATTCTAATAATTATTTCCTGATTAACTGGTAGATACTTGCTTTTGAAACATTTTGTTTTATTGTGACTAATTCCACCCGACCTAGCGCAGCTAGACGAGTTCTTAAATTCATATAAAATAAAGCGAATGTGTGGCATCTTTTGTTGGTCAATTATTCTGGAGTATTTCTTACTATAATACCTGAAATTGAAATCGAACATCTACTACATACTGAAGACCTTAAATCACATGCAAGCCTCTGACAGCAGGGAGCATTCCGTTGCTAAACTGTAAACCGATTGATCATTTTTTTTTCAATAATACTCATTAAAACTGCAATTACAACCTTCTTACCTTTTTGATTTTCATGAGCTTTGTGATTACTCATGACCATTTTAAGACAACTTGATATATAAGTAAAAGCATAATTTTTCATTTGTTCTTTTTTTTATTCAGTTACGTTAGGAATTGCAAAGGGCAACTTTGATTTAGTTTCTTTTGATACGATTTTACATAAATATTGTTAATACTAATTTTAATACCTTATATATTATTTTAACTTTGAAATTTACAAAGTTATTGAATTGAATTTTGCAAAATGAAGAAGCTGCAAAATTCCTATGTGAATGTAGATTCAAGTTTATTTATTCGTAACAATTCGTACGGAATCAATGGATTTAATCATAAAATAAGAAGCTATAGCTTAGGGTTTCCCAATTACCAAGGTCTCATGAAATATTCTTTTTTTACCCTTAATGTCTTTTAGAGTAAATAAAATATCCGTGAAATTTTTTAACATATTACTGATCCAATTCCAAACATATACTGATATCCAATTTTTAAACATATTACTGAAATTCTATTTTATATTTTCACAGCTAAAGACAATTTAAAATGAACTGAAAAAATAAAGCCTCAAAGAAAATTTTGTGTACTACATTATATATACTACTCAACTTCTAGTTTATATATATATATATATATCTTACGACAATATATATATATATATATCTTACGACAATATATATATATATATATCTTACGACGGCGTAATCAGTTTGTGCCTTGAGAAAATCAAAGAAAAAGAACATTTTAAATTTAAACTTAAAGGATTCTACATTACAATTCTTGTGATTTTGAGATCTCCTTCTTAATTATTTACCTTAATAAATTATAAAAAATTATTTATTTTCAAATATTTCTAAGGCATCTTGACAATTAGGTGCAGTTCAAAAGGGGAAAACCTAAAGGATTTTATTTAGCTTAGCACCATGGCCAAATACACCCCTGAATGGTATTGACAATTAATTTGCAAAAATTAGATAAAATTCTTTATTAATTTATTAACTGTAAATGAACGAGATTTTTCAATTAATTTTTTTATTCTTTTAAAATATTTGTCAATTTTTAAATAATTAATTACAATTCTAAATTTAACAATTAATTCATACATTAAGCTTCAGAAAAATGGTCTTGCAGAAATTTGCAACGCAGTTTGGATGCTGATAAATAACTATTTGATTAGTTGTTAAAATGAGACAATAATATTTTGAAATTTTGGATTCATTAAAATTATAAGGATATACAGAGAAATCTATGACATATGATTTATTTTCCAAAGGAACTATTCAAAAGCATGTTAAGCACTAGTCATTTCGAGAATGCAATAATCAACGATATTATTTCATTTAGTCATGGAAATAGCATTAATTGGACAATTAATTCATGGTATTTTTAAGCACTTCAGCAATTCGTGTATATTTCTTCATAGTTTGTCACAGTTGAAAAACGAAGTTAAATTTATTAATGAACAAAGCAAAAAATAAATACTAAATCTGATTAAGCTGAAAACTAAAAACTAGTTTTTTTAAAGATTATCTTAGCATTGTATACTTTAAAATTATAGACGATATTTCCTTTTTCATCAATACTTTAAGAAGAAAATTTCTATTTTCATTTACTATTTTTTTTTTAGCCTTTCAAGTGAATCCTCTACCAAATCATATGAACCTCTATAAAATATACACAGTTACAGTATTGACACGTAAAGCGCACTGCTTAATTGACATGGATACAAAAATGAACACGTATTTCATTATCTAACCCCCTTCCCCAACGAGGGGTGAAATATTTCAATAAAATGACTGCCTAAGCCCCAAAATTCATCTCTCAAAAGTACCTATACACCTAAAAACTGAAGATAAAGAATTATATCCTGGAAGTGAATTCATATACTGGACTTCATAACAATATTGGTCTTCATATCTGAAGTCCAGTATTTTTTCATATTATCTGCAAGTGATTTTTTTTTTCTTGTCTCTGGGGGAAAAACAATTTTATCATTTTTTAAAATAAAAATAAAATGCAAGAAGGCAGAAATAAAGAGTATCTTACAAAGTGTTTAAACATCGAAATATTTTCGGATAAATTCAAAACTAAAATTACGTTTGGGATTTTTTTTTCATTTTGGTGGGGTTTTAAAAATGGTTTATCTTTAATATTCGGTTGCTTTCTGCTTTTCTTTCGGTTATTATTTTTAAATGGCTTCTAGTCGAAAGGAAACAGTAAGTAGAATTCGAAAAGTGATTATTTTGCATCTTAATAGCGGTAAATGAATTTGGCATATAGCTAAATTAGCAAAGCAATATGTGATAAAACGCTTTCAGAAATGAAATGGAATCGAAAGCAAGGAAAGGAAAAATCGTCCAGGTAACTCAAAGTAATAAGATAATTGAAGTTGTGAAAAATCCACATTTGAGTGTGGTGAAAATTTCAGCTGAATTTGCCAAAATGTTTTCTACTTCAATTTGACATGAAACTATTCGACGACCAGCAGATTTACATGGACATTCAGGCCGGCAAAACAATTTCCCTAGTGCAAAAAATGGGAAGCTTAGGCTTTCTTTCGCGACGTCAATGATAAGTAATCCCAGAATGCTTGATAATCTTGCCTAATGGCGTTTAATCAAAGGCAACAGAGATTACGGACAAGATAAAAATATATATATATTACAGATGACATAACTTATAACTAAGGCAATCAATGTAGATAAAGTATTCGATCTACATTCGAGTTCTTTATAATATGAATTTTAAAAAACCCGTCTAAAATTGAAACCATATTATTTAAAATGGCTTTTGAATTTTGCTTTAACCAATAGTAAAATGGATGCATTTTCTTTTAAATTTTTAAAGAGTTATACTTCTTTACCTTTTTTTAAATCAGTAATTAAATTCTATTTTTTTTAAATTTTATAAATGAATAAATAATGAAACGAAAGAATCATTAATGTAAAGGAATAGACTCCTTCCTTTGTCTTGTACGTACAAAATACAATACCGCAGAAAATGCATTGTAAAGTAAAAGGAGGGAGACGCTACAGCACAGAAACTTTCATGCACTATCAGACTAATGAATTAAAAATTTGTAAAGGATAGAATAAGAAATGAGCTAAAATAAGAATAAGTTACTGGAAAATCGAACTAGAAAAGGATGCTGAAGAATACAATTTTAATACCATAAAAATTGAAAATGGGACGCAATTTAAGGTTTAAAGAAAACGCTAAAATATTGAATGAGTAAATAAGAAACAAAAAAGTCTGCTTTTAGTAACTTAGTTGTTAAAATTTAAAAGTTGAAAATTATTAAAAAAAAAACACAGAACGGTTTTTAAATATTAACCACTTTTTAGCTGATGGAGATAATAACCTTACTGAAAAACCTCTTTAAATCTATTCATATGAATGATACAAAAGTTAAACTTAGATGACAAAGCAATATAAAGCAGCAATAATTTTGAAAAAATCGATTAAATAATGAAAAAATATGTAATAAACTGAGTCTTAAATAAATCAAACATTTTCTTAAAAATGATGTGAAAGCCTTCCTTATAGTTTTACATAAAATGTAGCACAAAAAGAAATCCTCCCTTTATTATAAATTATTTATTTATTTATTTGTTTTTTGCATTTTCAAATAGAGCCGCAGGCTTTTTTTATTTAAAAAAAAAAAGGAAAGGAAAAAAACTGTTTAAAATGACCCTGTGAAGTGGAGGGGGAAGACTTAAGAGGTAAATGAAAGAAAAGGTGCCAAATTTTATTATTCTCTAGTTTGATTTTTGTTCGCTTTCAGAACATGTCTGAGAAAAAATAAGAATAGAAAATGAGTTTTTTTTTCTACCCTACCCCCATATTTTCTTTTCTTTTTTCGCATGAATGTAGACCTATTTTTGAGGATCTTCCTTCTGAAACAGAATGAGTTATTATTTTTCCAGAACCGCCAATATATAGCATTTGAGAGATGGAGTGTCACATTTGGAATTAAATACAAGAAAACGTTTATTTTTATGCCTTTCAAAAGGAAGAGGATGTGATATGGAAGAGAAACTTCTCTCTGGGCAGATGTTAAATTACAGAAAAGTATTTTTCTTTCTGTGATTTTCCCATACAGCTATTTTTTCTTCAATTTTTTCAATTAGTTTTCAATTTTTTTCAAATTCAAAATAAGTTATTTATACGAATAACTTATATTTTTTAGCAATGTTTTTTCAACTCGGTATTCTAAGGATAATCTGTAGTTGAAACTAAATGCCTGCAGATATCTTATATAATCAAAACCATCTAGACATTTTCGAATTTATAAATTTTCTACCACAGATAAGACAAGAGAGTATTTAGGGAACCATCCAGAAATTAAAGAGGAAGAAAATGATTTGCTTTCACTCCATTCAACAGAAAGTTGATAACAATTTGCAAACTTTTCTATAAAAATAGTAAGCATATTCAAGAAGATTAAAGATTTGTCAAAAAACTTCCCCCATATTTTTTTATTGGTTATAATATGCAGAATTTTCAAGAAAAATACACGAAGTCACATATATCATATAAAGTTATAATATATATATATATATTCAAGAGAAATTTTATTTTAAAATTTGAAGTAAATAATTTGAATATTCGAGGAAATATGAGCGTTTTCAGAAATAATTTTTAACAGCGCATGTCCGAAACATACTATAATTCTTCTTTCATAATTTTGAAAGTAGTTAGAAAATGCAGCTTGCTTATATAGAAATTCAAGATGAATATCGTTAAGATTCAGGAAAGTTTTGGCATTACATCGAGCTTATTTTCAGTTGCTCTCGATGAGATGTTCCTTATTAAATCTTACTATATAGTATTTAAAAATCCACATGTTTCAAAGACAATAAAAACGGAAGCTAACCAAATTAGGACTGATTTTTCAGCGCTGTGTAAGCAATGATCTATTCGTTAACCAGGCTATGCCTTAAAGGGGCTATAATTGGATATGAAGTAACACAGAAATTTGCTAAAAACACTAAAACTTGATAATGTATGTTATGTAATATTTTTATACATATGAAAAATTTATTTTGCAAGAATATCATACTTTGATATCTGAATAATACAAAAAAGCAAAACATAGAAATCGCGCTTATACTCTTAGCCATATAGTGACTCAGATATTCACAACAAAAATAATTAAATATATATATAAAAAAAAGTTCGTACATTCAGTGATTCACGTGCTTCTTTTCAATTTTGACAAATATTTTCACCTAATTAAAGCTTAAAGTCGATATTTCATTTCAAACACCCCAATAAAAGTATATGAAAGGAAACATTGTCAATTTTCAACTTCAAGGGTAAATATATTTACAAATAAAAGTTTTAAATTTGAACTTAGCTTCATTACATGATGCAGAGGAAACTGGTAACAGGATCGGCACTGATAAAGGGCTTAAGGTGGTTTCCAAAACAATTTTCTACCTCTTTACAGTTTCTGGCGACAGGCATGATGATGGTATGGCTTTTGTGTCGGAACATAATGTCATAAAACCATTAATCAATAGCCTTTCGACTGCCTCATTGGTTAATGGTAAGAATCAGTTCTGAAAGAAATTTTAAACTTTATTTACAAATATGAGATATGGTGCAATTTGGCATGCTTAAAAAATTTGAATCCATTTTAATAATTTCCACACTGTGTTTCATGAAAGATAAATTGTTTTTCAATGAATTAATTCAAAAATGTACGAAGAAAATCAGAAGAAATGATATTTTTTCTCATATAAATAAAGTACCTGTATTGAAAGAATAAAAATTCTTTCTATATTTTTTATTTCATTTGAAGCATCAATTTGTCACTTTACTGAAATGTAAAAACTTTTCATTAATAAAAAGCTGTTAAATTTCATCAGTTTTTTGCCACATTTATCCGTGATTCATTTGTTTAATTCAATAAGTTAGAACAAAAAAATATGGCATTTTATTACCATCACTTAAAACAAATGATTTGTTTCTGACTTGAAAAGAAGTTAACTAAAGTTCATAGTGTTGGAATGACTTATAGGACAAGAGTAATTGCCGAAACAATAGTCTTGAAATGTAATAAATAATTAGGAAAACAAAGCCAAGTATGTTTTCATACGATGACGTATTATATCAACTTCAGCAATTTTCAGAGTCATAGCGTATTATCAAAAATTTAAACCCTTTTCGTTCTCTTTATAGATTCATAGATTCACTTTTAATGCTGCAGTATTTTCTTTAAATTTGTATTTTGATAGGAATAAATTGTTTACTGTTTATATAGCTTCTCATTTTATATATTAATATTTCACTAACTGATTAGTTGCTGCAATGAAAATCAATGAGAGATGTTAAATCCAACAATATTCTTCTAGATACACTATTAAATGGTAAACAAAATTGAAATCCACCATTGAAAAATAAAACAGAATAAAGAATTATAGATTAATACATATAGCATATATTTCTCATGAATTTTAAAACTTTTTTAATGATAGTTTTGTAAAATACTTTATATATATATATATATATATATATATATATATATATATATATATAT
>JAPMOR010015793.1:2639666-2711223 GCA_026543865.1 Argiope aurantia | reverse complement strand
ATATATATATATATATATATATATATATATATATATATATATATATACTTATGATATGCAAAATAAATATTTTATTAAATATCATCATGAATGAAGACCTAGTAATGCAATCTTTAGCAATGTTACATCTATACTTTTACTGTAACTTTTTATTCATAAACTATAATTTTTCTCCACAAGACTTACAAAAAAAAAAAAAAGAGAGAGAGAGAGAGAGAGAGAGATCTGATGAATTTAAGCTGAAGTTAATCCTTTGCTTTCTATATTTCAAATGTTTTAATCATTTGCAAGTTCAGTAGAGTTTTCTATTTTAGATTTTATTCATTTTTTTTCTCATTTGGCTTATAATTCTTCTTTAGCTTAGAATTATTTAAATAAATGTTTATTTTGTCTCTTGGCATAAAAGCTGCTCTATTGTAGACTTGGAGCTCTTGGGAATTCATTTTAGATTTATTACAAACATCTTCACATACGCATTTCAGTGTGTCAACTTATTCCGATCTGAAGGACAAGCAATTATTTTGGGAGGAACTATGCTAATGACTTTGCAGACATTTTGTTATGAAAAAAGTTTATTTATCTACATGATGAGTTCGTAGTTTGAGGAAGTCCAACGGAGATCAATATAAGAGTTCGAGTACAGCAAATAAATTTAGATTATTAGTTTCTTTCTTGGAAGAAATAAAGTTAGAGGGTTATGTTATTGCAGGAGGAAATGTTGCTATAACATGAGAGACGCTTGAAAAAAGAGCCCTTTTATTTTCTCAGAATTATGTCAATGATATTCGCTTTTGTGTTAAAAATCCACTTTTTTATTCTAGCATAATTCACAAAACTTTTAAAATTCTCAATAAATTTTTGCTACAGAAATTGTGCTTATTAACATAAAATGAATCAGTTTTCATTAATACAAAACGTACAATATTTTTGGATAAAAAAATGCATTATAATACTTTTGTAACAGCTGCAACTTTTTCTTCAAATCAGATAAAATTTTGAGTATATTTTTTTTATTAAATTTGAATTGATGTTTAATGGAACGTTAATATTATAATACTACCATTCATAAAAATGCTTTATTTTTTAAATCACAAGTCAAATTTTAAAACAGCCATCAAAGTAACATCTCACATGTTTTAAATCAGACAGAAAAAGCCAAATTTTTTGTTTAGAAATTATTTACGCAATTCCAAAAATTAAAATGCCGAATAATCGGCCCTTATTATTAGAATTTTAGTCCACAAGATAAGATTTCTTGTCAAGAATAGAAGCAAATATATGTATATATTTGTGTCTGCTTTTCTGTTTTACATGATATACAGTTGCATGTAGAGTAACTAAATTAAGAACAAATATTTGGAGAAAAGGATGTGTAACTCATAGCAATTTTTTAGAAGATTTTATTTTATAAAAAGCAAGCAAATTTTGACTTTTTTTAGTGTAACTGCCAAAAATATTAAATTTCATTAATGTTATTGTTCCATTAGTCTTTTAAATTACGTGCCTTTATCCCTTAAAAATATTTTAGATCTCATACTCGGTTTTTATTTCACAGAATGGAAATCTTCCATTTATAGTTATGTATAAAAATTTGAGTTTATATACATATATATAAACATGAATGCTAGATTTTTAAGCAGGAGATTCGATGTATTTTTATACCTGCAGGGTAGCTATAATTAAAGTGCAAGTGTTTGAAAGGTTCTAGAAGAAAAATATTTGGAGTATGTACAGGAAACTTGGTATTTGTTATTTTCACAGCATGGTTAAAATATTACTCAATAAAAAATGTAGTATAATTTTTTTCAACAGGTTGTGTTTTTTATTGAAATTATTTCATGCATTGAAATTATAACATATTTTCATTTTTAAAACACATAAAATGAATTATTACAATATTTGTTCAATATGTGAAGCTTCAAATCCAATCAAACGCTACAAACGCAATGCAGCAAGATCCACAGTTAGGGGTTGCAATACCGGGATACCGAGATACCGAATACCGGTATTTTGAGCCCTTTGTACAATTTTGTAATATCGGTATTCACGAGTTTAAATACCGTTTTTTCGGAATATATTCAGAATATGTCTCCACTATATGTTCAGGGATCGCCAACAAAGTAGCAAAATAGTATACGTTTTTGTTTTTATGTCTCCCTAACGGGCGAAATTAATTAGATTGTGAAAACAAAGTTGCATCGTACAATCAAGAGAAATGATAAAATGCTGTTTGACAACGGATTGTAAAAACCTCCGTGCTTTTCCGCATGAGTTAGAATGAGTTTAATTCGACAAAATAGGGGTGAGAGGAAAGATTAAAGGAGGAGATGTTTACATTTAACAATGAAGACTCGCGGTTTTATGAGACGTAAACATTAAAGATAATTAGTAATGCAGAAGGAAAAAGGTACTAATGCACAGTAAAATATTTCAGAGCAATTTTTATGAGCTAATAGAATTAAAAGTAAATGGTGAAAAATTTAATCTTGCATTTGATGAATGGACAAATGTAAGAAATAGACGCTATTTAAATATAAATATTCATTCAGAAAAAAAATTGTAATGTAGAACTTACACATGTCTCAGGAAGTATGCCAGCCGAAATGCTTAAATCTAAATTTGCGAAACATGGATTATCCCTCAAAGAAGATATTATATCCATAACGAATGATGCCGGCGTCCTGGCATAGGGGTAGCGCGTCTTCCCCGTGATCTGGGCATCCCAGGTTCGAGTCCCGGTTCGGGCATGGTTGTCTTTCATTTGTTCTATCTGTGAGATGTGTGAATGTGCCCCCATTTAAAAAGGGGCTGCGCAAGCGAATGTGATGCGTGAGTAGCAAAATCGTACTTTTGGCCCTAGTTGGCGCTACTAAAATAAGAGACGTTCCCTTCCAGCTTAAAATCGTTGATTTCAAATCAGCGGGCTTGTCTATGGCAAGTGCCATCAGAAACAACAACAACATAACGAATGATGGAGCAACAGTTATGAAAAAAGATGAAAAGCTGATTGTGAAAATCAGAAATTGTGCTATGCTCATGGAATTCAATTAGGAGTAATAGATGTATTATACAAAAAAAATAAAGAAAGAACAGAAGAATCCAAATACTGTGGATATAGAAACATCGGATTCCAACTTTGAAGAGAATTATTGATATTGACAATGAAGATAATTACAATGTAATTCTTGAAGAAGATATTGCTAATGAGGATGAAATATTAACTCATCAAGAATTGCTTTTTATAATTTATAAAGTTCGAAAAATTGTTAAGATATTTAAACGTTCCCCTACAAAAAATGCTATATTACAAAAATATATACAAACTGAAAATAAAACAGAATATACGTTAATATTAAATTCTAAAACACGTTGGAACAGTTTCTCTTAATGATGGAATGATTTTTGAAACTGAGAAATCCAATCCAAAAAGCAATAATCCACATAAACTGAAAATTAATTTACTTCCAATAAAACTAGCTGTTGAGGCATTATGTCGGGGAGATTCTATTAAAAGCTAATGCAACAATAAATTTCATGTTACAGTCACTAAAAGAACAGCACGCGTCACTATCTGAAGATTTATATATTAATATCGCACAAAAGAAAGGCATCGGAAATAGAAAATGTCTTACGGTAGTTACATAATTATAATGATTTTAAAAATGAAAATGAAAAAGAAGAAAAGAGACTAATCAATTCAAATCTGATCAAGTTTATAGTAAATTTTCTTAAAATGTTTTACCCACAAACTTATTCACATTCAGAAGAATTCGGTACAGTTATCGAAGATTATGATGACGCTAATGTCGATAGTGAAAAGGAATTGTCTCTTGAACAAAAATTAGAATTAGCAAAAAATAGAAAAATTTCAACAATCCAAAATACAATACATAAATCAGCTATATCCCAAACCATCCGATGAGAAATCGATTGATTTGAAGATGAGGGATTTAGAGGTAAATACTTGGAAAAAGTATATCGCGCATTGCTCACAGTACCACCAACTAGCATAGATGCCGAAAGAACGTTTTCGACAGCTGGCATTTTTTACAATTACTATTTCGCAAATTTGGTTAATTTCATTGGTGTTTTAAATGTAGTAGCATTGGCACGCTCTAAACATATTGTTCCCATCCTTTTAAAAGTTTTTGACACAAAAAACGATTTAATTTATAGCCTGGTTTTATAAATATTTCTTTAATTTTTTTTTCTCGTTTCAGTAGGAGTGAGTCACTATTTTTGCAAAAAAAAAAAAAAAAAAAAAAAAACCCTCTGTTATTTATGTGGGGCATTGTAATGGAGCTCGAATTAGAAGTTTCAATTCACCTAGCAGGTATTGAGGAATTTTACTGGCCTGCTCAGAATATAGATTTTAATCCCACATAAAACTTGTAGAATGAACTAAAGTGTAGAATTCTAGCAAGACAACAATGTTCCTTATCCATGACAGAGCTTTTCAATTTTCTTTTACTAGAATGAGGTATAATTTCAGCAAAAGCATTCCAAACACTATTTTGATAACCTTTCTTATAATGAAACAGTGATCATCTGAGCAAAAGGTGACCCTTCTTCAAATTTCAGTTTAAGCATGTGAAGGATAAGCAAAACATACAGGTATCTGTATGCTTTAAATTATAAAGTGACCATTGAATTACATACAATTCTAAACTTTATGCAAACAAAATGATTAACTCAATAATATTTGTTTTTATTTTTAATAACAAATTTACTACAGTTTAAAGAATATACTTACAGGTATGCATATTTAATATATTTATGATACTTAAGTAATACAATATAAATATTCGAAAATTCAAATTGAAAAAAAATATCCAAAAGATAATATAAATTTGCGAAAAAATACTCATCATTTCGTTTCTTTTAGGGGTCAACTGAAAATCAGATATCTACAACACCGATAGATTTTTGAATTTAATTGGAATTATTATCTAAGCTATTCTATTTATCTCATTTTAAAAATATGGAAGAAAAATTATGCTGGAGGATTTAATTTAACATTATAACATGTAAATTCAGATTCCTGATTTATGAACTTCTAAAGATAGGTATAAGATAAAGTGGATCAAAGCGTCGTTCCTATGAGCCTTCTTATCAGCAAGTTCTCTGGTCAATGATCTCAAAACATTGTCTTCCTCTTATGAAAAACACATTATTATAACATGTCAAAAACAGATGAAAGTGGAAAATGAAAAACTACTAATATTTATGCTTAACCTTAATAATAAATATAATAGTTAAATAATGTTAACGCACTGTGTTACAATGATCATTAGTACGCATCTACTCTCTATTATTTCATTGCATTCACCAAAGAATCAAAACTATTCGATTTTTGTTTTTGTTTTGCTTCCCCAGACCTTGATTCAAGTTTCAAAATAAAATCCGCAAATGAAAATAAATTATTTTAAGCTAATTAATTAATTTCACAATATTTTCTTCAAATTTAGAAAAAAAATTGATTTTTTTAGGAGAATAAACATATCTCTCTTCCCAACAAAAAGGCGTTTTTATCTGCCTGAAGTCATAGAAGTAATTAATTAATAACCACTGGTACTCATCAAAAATTAAACAAATAAGAGATAAATTAATTTTAAGCCAAACGAATTATGTATTGCATTTTGAACTGAATGTACTGGCTTGAAATTAGAAAGATTTCTCTGCTTAGCAAATGACGTGTGTAGAATTGTATTGTTTATGAGCATTATGTAATCAAAAATATCTAGATAATCTCAGATTTACACAGATTTAAAAAAAATTTCTACAAATATTGAACGAATTGTCCTTCGACTATGCTTAAACTTAAATTTTTCAATGAAGATTCGGTCCCAAGGCCATTTAGGAGGCAAACCAGAAATGGATAAAAAAATGATTTGGCTTCACTCCATCTCTCCTAATGTTGATAATGATTTGTCGCTTTTATCAGTGCTTTTGCCTGCACAATACTTGCTTACATTGTCTTAAAAATAGCACATATGTTCAGAAAAATGTAAACTTAAAAAAGTATTCCAAATTTTTCTGCATTTTTTTAATGTTTATATCATGCAAAATTTCCAACAAAATTATACAAAATTTAGAGAATATATAATAGTATGTCAGCTTATTCAAAGAGAAATGAGTATTTGTACTAAATAATTGTGCGGCTAATTATTTGACGCACGAAATTTATTAGTTATCCCTTGAAATGTTTTGCTGCGTACGTGCGAAATATGGTAAAATTCCTCATTCATAGTTTTTAAACTATATATTAAGGCAACATATATATAAATTCCAGTTCAATACCATCAAGATTCAGAAAGATATTAATGTTGCAGTGAACTTATTATTAATTACTGTCTACAATAAGCACAATGATAAAGAGTTTTCCTCAAACTGATGCTTTCAAAACCTGAATGTTCAAATATTGATTTGTATAAAAGCTCAAAATATGCTAAATAACTCAACATGCTTTTACCGTAATTACATAATATAAATTGCAACAAATTAGACATCATAAATAACAATGAAATGCGTTGTTATTCACAATATTTACAAAAACGTGGCTATTTAATGGCATTGAAAATTTTTACTTCGCCAATTCCAATTCCCTAACATTTTTGGAGTGTATTTTAATGTTGAATTGTATGTGATTTTGATAATCAATTGTTATTAAACGTTTTTTAAAGAAGGACAACGGCCTCGA
The DNA here is from genome assembly GCA_026543865.1 of Argiope aurantia. Classification (NCBI taxonomy): domain Eukaryota; kingdom Metazoa; phylum Arthropoda; class Arachnida; order Araneae; family Araneidae; genus Argiope; species Argiope aurantia. The sequence goes on along the minus strand of JAPMOR010015793.1, from coordinate 2,704,523 downwards.
GTTTATCCCATCATCTCATTTGGTAAAAAATCTTTTTTATCCCCGTCAAATTTTCTCGACTTGAACATACTCGTAGTGTGCTCTGGGAGCTTTTTGAATCCTGGTAGCACAGGCGAGTGGACCCTATGATAAAAAACCTCAGTTTGAAAAAGTGATAAAAAAAAACTCAGTTCCGTTACTTGTGGGAAGATGAATAATCCAGTCCACTCGTAGAGCCCAATTGTGTTGTCATACACGAAGAAAATCAAGATGAATCATTGAAAGGTTTCTGACAATTGTTCATAGAACAGCAAGTTCTCCTTATGGGAAAGCTGAGGGCTCTGGAGGAAGAGAAAACCTTCACCTCCACCAAAGTCAGGTTAGGAAAAAGTAGACAGATCATGTTTAAGATATCATGCCTAATTATATATCCTACAAAAAGTGAACTTCAGAAAGGACAAAGAAAGTTATACTATCTCTCCAAAGAATACAAAGGTAAAGATAAACAGTGTTAAAAAAAAGTAGAGAGGGTATTGTTATCAACACCCCACCCTAATCGAAGAATTTTAAAAAGTTGATGAAATTAATAAAGATTTCACTTTTGAAGAAATAAAAGAAAAGAAGACATCTATTATAATTCTTAATGTGGATAAATGTTTTTCTAAAGATGACATTATAGATAACACAAAATAACGAACTAAGCTGATCTGAAATTTTAAAAAAGCTTTCTTTTAATAAAAGATTTTATACGAACTGGATTCTACCATTGGAACCAAATGACTTCAACAAGATTATTATTTGAAACTTTCGAGAATAAATATAGGATGGACAAGATACTTATATACTCATTTAGGGTGTATTTTAGACTCAGTGCTATAAATGTGGACATTCTGGACACATTGCAAGAAATTGTCACATCAATGAAATTTGTTTAAGATGTGGTGGCAAAGGCCACAAAGAGAAAGATTGTAAAGATGACAAGAAGTGTGACGTCTGAGATAAATTGTCATCTCTGGAACTCATTTCAGAAAAAACTGTCCAAAGGGAAGTTCATGATTCAAACGTTTATGGAAGACTTGCAATCCCTAAACCATTGGTCACATCCCGACGTGTTTTTCAGCAATGCCAGTGGTGTAAAACGCACAAAAACTGGACTTCACAACAGTGACAACCAACAAGTCATCTGGTCTGATGAATCCATCTTCACTATATTTCAAACAATTGGACGCGTTTATGTGTGGATGCATTCTCAACACATAAACGCGTCCAATTGTCAGCCCACAGAAGCATTTTCTCCTGACTGCTTCTTGTCGACTGTAAAGCATGGAAGTGCGATATCTTGGGGTGGTGTTGGGGTACTTGTTACTCAACATGAAAAGGTTATAGCTTTTCACTATGTCGATATTCTAGGGAATCAGGTACGTCCTTTTCTCAACACTTTATTTACAGGAGAATGCCCACTTTATCAAGTATACAACGCTTCTATTCATACAGCAAAAATAGTTTGAAGAGCGTGAGGAGAAAATAAAACATCTTGCTTAGCTTCCTAAGTCTCCTGACTTCACCAATATTGAACATTTGTCGGCATATTTGGAGGTAAAACTCCGTGCTAGATTTCCTCTACCATCTACACTGTCAGAAATAGAATTCGGCTCTCCAGGAAGAATGGCTTCATATTTCATAAAATGTTGTTCATGATCTAAATACATTCATTCAACTCCAGGTACAATCAGTAATTAAGTCAAAGGGCGGTCCCACCCTTTATTAATGAAATTGAGAATCATGACAGTAATTGGGATTGGGCATTAGTTACGTTGTATTTTCCATCGAAAGCAAAATCAAAACTATTTGGATAATTATGTCGATAAACTCAAAGTTCTGAAAAAAAATGCAAACTTTTATGCTTTTGGGAAATTAAATAAGCAGGGTGTTGCTGAATTCGACCGACAAATTCAGCGAGGTGAAAGTGAGCATCAAGAGGATAAAAAATCACTATACAACATAGGGTCCCAAACAACGTTTAGTAGATAAAAATCGCCCAAATCGCCCATATATATATACAGGGTGCGGCCAAAACACTCGGACAAAGTGATTACATCATAGAATAGAAGTTAATTCAATTCGTTTTAATTTTTGTTCATTTCTTTTTGTCTGCCATTTCATTTATAACATATTTTATAAAGAAATCTTTTAGTTTACGCACTGATTTTTGGCTTTTTCAATTCCAAGCAAAGGATATACTATTTTAGACTTGGAAAACGAACAGTATGAAGTCGTTCGTTTGCTTAATATGCCTCGGAAACAGTGCATGATGCAATCTATTATTTCAAAGAGCTTGGCAATGATGGTCAAAGTTCAGGAAGTGAACAAAAACGTATGGTGAACACTTTCAATAGTCGTAAAGTTATCAAAAGGCGAGTTCAATGAAATTCGAGGATTTCCATATGAAAGATCGCTTGTGAACTGGGAATAAGAGATCGATCAGTGGAACGAATGGCAACAACAGAACTTGGACTGAAGCCTTACAAATTACAAAAAGTTCAGTTTCTCACTGAAGAACACAAACTCGTGCGGCTCCAAAGAAGCCGAAAACTTTTGAAACGGATCACAAATCAGCGCTGAGAGAGATTCCCTTTCACTAATGAGAAGTTCTTTACCGTCCAAAAGCTCACAACTCTTTGAACTATAGGATCTACTCTGCAGACTTCCAAGCTCTTCAGCAAGAGTTGAACATCGCAAAAATCCAAAGTCGATCATGCTCTGGGGCGGAATTTGAGCAAGCGGCAAAACATCTCTGGTTTTTCTGCATGAGGACATTAAAATAAATCAAAAAGTGTACCAGCGGGATTTCTAGAAGTTGTTGAATTTCCGTGGGCCAAAACGCACTTCGGCAATGTAAAGTGTGAGTTTCAACAAGACTCCGGAACCAGCTCACAAGTCCAAAATGGCAGAATGGCAAATGCATGTGATAGATTCTGAAAATGTTAACGTAATAACCAATAATCTATTTCGAGAATTTGAGTGAAATTTCCTTGGCAGTTTAATTTAAATAATTTGTACTGACTAGGCCGCAAATATAGTTCGACCTTCAGCGCATTGGTAAAGAGAAGTAAAATATGAAAACAAGCGCACGATACTATTTTTCATCCTACGATACCAGAAAACTCTTTTAAAATAATTAAAATATGTTATGAAAAGACAAGGCTTGTCTGTTATTAGTGCTCGAAAATACCCTTAATATTAATTTTAAAAACAATTTTTTTGAAAGTATTAACATTAATTGTCAGCAGGGAATCATAAATAGCTCTGGAAGTACTTTCATGCCTGCAGTGAAGCTATTTCGATCATCAAATATAGAGCTCCCTAAACATACAGTGAAAAGACAATACTATAAGTAATGCTACTGTAACTAGATGCTCATCATCTTAAGTCTGGGAAATGATCTTTTTTTCATAATATCAAATTCATTTGGCAGTACAAAAAATAAGCAATTTTTCCTACAAAGGGAAAAAGAATAAATATTTTTATGCTGACAATGAAGTCATTTCGATGTATAAATGGAATTTTCCAAAAATGTATCGTAAAAGGACAATATGTATCTATTATTGATAAGTGGAAATAATTACAGTTTTAATTTTGAAAGGTAAGCAACCACTTTAAAATATTTGATATTTTCAAATTTCATTGTAAATGGTAATTGCAAAAGAAAAAGTAATTTTTAAGAGAAATATTGAAAACGAATATCTTCTAATTCAAAAATCTATACGCATTTTGAAATGTTACTCATTCCACTATGATGGTATATAAATTTAACAAATGCAAATCTATTTTACCAGTTTAATAAATGCAAATATCTTATTTATTTTTGTTTAAAATTATTTATATTATTGGTCTCTTAAAGCATAACACATATGTGTTTGTCGTTTCGACTTGCAGATCATTGCTCTTTAAAATAATATAATTTTGCCTCGTTTAATAATTTTAATAATATTTTTACTAAAAATAATTTGTTTCGTAATTTCTGTATTTTGTAATTTTATAATTAGTTCATTTAATCCATGCTGATTAACAGGTCTTTGAGCTGGTATAAATATATCGTAATTTAGGTATTATTTTAAGAACTTCAAAATTCGTATTATGAAAGAAAATGAAAATAACTCTTCTTTAGCAAAATTGCTTTGAGTGTAATTGTTGAATAAATAATTATTATTTTCTACAGAACATTCAATGAAGGTAGTTTAAGTAAGTCTAAAAAAGACTTGATTTAATGCTAAATTTTGAAATATTATAAAATGTAAATGAAAAAAAGCTAAACATTGTATTTAACATTCGCACCCAAACTTGTTTCCATCTTTTATAAAATTCATTTTCCTTCTGTTGAAGAACTAGTTTATAGAGAACCATTTTATCTCACCATTTTATAATTTTTTTTTGAGAAGAGAATTAATGTACACAAGGAAAAAAAATTTCCAAAATATTTTTTCAGTAATTTACGTTTTAGATGAAGATTAACATCAAATCAGACTTACTCTGCACCTTTTATCAGATTTCGCAATACAAATACGTATAGAAGAAAATAACTTTTATCAGTGCTCATTATGAGTTAAAAATACCTTCCTTCTACTTTTAAAATATCACCAAGCCTAGAATAATTTAAATGGAACACGAAAATGATTTTAATCAAAATGCATAATTTAACATATATATAAACTCAACAACCTTGTTTATTTTCCTTATCAACTGACATGATTCATAAAATTTAAGATTGTACATTGGTTTTCAACAACAACAACAAAAACAGTCAGTTTTAAAGTTCCCGAATTACTTCATGAAACGGATTCAATGGACAAAATATACAATAATTTAAAATTACAAAAATCATAAACATTATTATTTTTTATTAAAACTTATTCAAATTTAGAAGAGTATCATAAACTTGGTCTTATTAGTTTTTAAGATCTAATGTTGTTTCGATGGTCTTTCTTCACGTATAGATGTATCAGTTTAATTTATCTTCAGACACTGAACTTTTACAATAGCTTCTGATTGATTTTAAAGCAAAGAGGAAATTTCTTGACTTTAGTTTAAAAAAAGAGAACGTAAGGAATCGAGAAGAACAGAAATCCGGTTTCAGATCATATTTTTAAAATTATAAATGCTCTATATTTTTTTGTCACCAAAATATATTCTTTTTTTGGTAATATATAAATTTAAGCTGATTATTGATTTCTTATGCTCTGTTTTTAAAAACTGTGTTGAAAATATTATCCGGGGTATGCTTCACAGTAATTTTTCAGGTATGTTGTTCTAACAAAAGTTAAAACTTCAAAGCTCAGTATTCAAACAGAGAAGTTCAAATGCATGCAAAGATTTTGAAAAAAATGAAAATAGAACACATCTGCTCATTTTCATAATTTGTTGAAAATGGATTTAAAGAAGTTAATTTCTTTTTATTCAGAAATGTTGCTTTGAAATTAAGTAATAATTTCGAAATTAGAAAGTTATAAATTCATTATATTTAATAAAACCATGGTTGTTGAGCTAAACTTCAGCTAATCGAAACAATTTGAATTTTTATGAAATTTAAAAGCTTTTGTTGGCATTTTGGACATAAATAAATTTACAGAACCGGGAGGTTAGGTAATTTTGGTTTTTTGATACAAAAGCCAAAACTCTTACCATGCTGATCCTATCATATATAGCACAATAATAAATGTGATTAAAATGATACCATCAATAATTATTATTAATTATACAAATATTTTCAAAATTAATCCTTTTGTTCAGCGAATTTTAATTTCATCGATGAAAGATTCGTTTTCAAAAAAAAAAAAAAATGTGCACAGTAGCAAAAAATGTATCGTATCTTTCTCGCCCTACTACAGTTCGACCCTCTGCGGTATCATTTCTTCCCAAATATGTTAGAATGCAAGCAGTACACTATCCCGAGATAACATAATTCGGAACCATTTCCAGAATCGAACTAGTAATTACAGCTTTCAGTATGTAAAAAAGAAATATATGTGAAATTGTATGCTAGATGGACTCACATTGCAGGATTATTTAATTACCTTTAGTAGGAACTCTTGGAAAATGTCTAGAAAGTGTTTCTGGTTCTGATAAAGAGTGAGGAATTGATGATCAATGATTTGTTCACATTGGATAATACATTTTTTTCTCCACGGCAAAACTGATAATTACTTTTAAAAATGCGAGGAACAACCTTCTATTTCTTAATTAGGTTTCGTTCACTAGATTCTTGAGCCAGTACAATTTTGCTCATAGGATTTTCCCATATTTCAGAAAAATGGAGATTTTCCAGTCCACATAATTCAAATATATGATTCTCGATATTTTTTTCTTAAAATTAAAATATTACATACGTCTCTTAGGAATTTATAATGTTGATGTCATTCATTTAAAAAACGTATTATTAAAATTAGCATAAAGCCAGATATTTTATAATGCGTAAAATAATTATCAACATTAGTTCTATACAAATTATATTGATTTTTAATCAATAATTTAGGTAAATTTTATAGATATTTATATTAAGGACATGACTGATAAAAACTGATAAAGTTGCAAATTTTTTAACTTTCATCTATTACATAAATTAGCAGTCTTCCTTTGTTAGGATTGTTTTATACATTATAACATATTCATTTTAATACTCTATGTAACTTTTACTTTCTGAAAAACTGGTCATTCTTCAGGGAGAAAAAAGGTATGGAATTTTATTTTGATGAAAAGGTTTAAATGAAAATAACATTTTAGGAACTAATTTTACTCACATATTTAAATACTTCAGTACTTGAAAGAATTCTTTAAAGAATTCTTAGTAATACATAAGAAAAATTAGTTATACATAAACCTTTTACATCTTTTTATATTTAAAAGAAAAAAATTAAGCTAAATAGAAATAATATTGCCTACAGACAGTTCTACTTAATTCTCAGGTTGTCGTTTAAAAATCAAATTCAGAGTTTGAATTCTTTGAAGAAGCACATTTAATCTTCTTTTATGCTGTTTTCACTTTCATTTGTAAATTATTGTACAATTTTCTATTCTATATTAACGCGAATTTCCTTTTCTTCTTTCATTTAGTCTAGTTTCTGTTTCTTTCAGCTATTCTTTCCACTGTTAAATGGTTTCTTTTCTTTTTTATTGTGAATGAAATTAAAAGTACAGAGAATTCCTTCAGTTATAGCAGTGTGCACATTGCAGCAATTGAAACAGCATACATGTGCTTAAAATGCACAAAGCGACTTTAACGGCGATGTTACTCGAACACCCTCCTTTCATAACAATAGGTTCATTTTCACATATTCTCTACAGTATTTTCCATCCTATAGTCCATAATTTTCCTTTTAAGAGCAAGATCTATCTTAGTTTGAAAACCGTCTAACTTCATTTACTGCCTAACTTCATAAATGCATGTTAAACTATCAAGTAAATGAAGTGGTTTAAAATTGCTTCATTAATCGCTTGTGTCTTAGGATTTAAAATCTATAATCTCAGTTGCAAGATGAATTGGACCATCAATTTTTTTTTAAAGTTTTTAGACGGTTTTTATTCTAAAAAGATATTTGTAAGTTGTTAAATTGACTATTGATAAGATGAATTTAAGGATCATTCCATTCCAAAAAAATGATTACCATCATGATCGGTTCCAGAAGGCCAACCATTTATCTAATTTAGCATAAAGACGTTAAAAATTATTATTTCAGTAAGTGTCATTGCTTCAAAGCAGAAAAAGTAAATTATCTTGATATTGATAGGAATTATTTTTATGAAATAATCAAAGTTTTAGTTTAAAAATATTATAAATAATGTATAATATACAGGGTGTACACAAAGTCTTGCATGATAGGAAAAATTTACTAAAAAAGAACTATTTCAGGTATATACATTATTTTTTATTTTGCTCCGTATTTCGAACAATTTTTTCCCTTAGGTGCAGTATTAGCCAAAGTTATGTAGGTGGCGCTAACATCGGTAATTGAAAATGGCGTTTGTGAAAGAAAAGGCTTAGTGCGTTCTGTGGTTTCATAAGAGTAAATCATCGATTAGTGTGCAAAGATTTTAAAATGCATATGGACGCGGCCCTCTGCATGTTAACATCAAGCGTTGGTATGACAGGTAGCCTTGCAAATCTTCCTAGAAGTGGCAGGCTTACTCTAAGTGAGGAGATGATGGAAACTGTCCTCGAAACGTTGCCACAACATCCTCACAAATCAAATCGTTGCAACTCAAGTGAACTTCCCGTTTCTAAAGCACAATGTTTAAATTTTTACACAAGAGGTTTCATTTCCGTGCTTATGAAAATCATTTGGCAGTACTCCACGTGAAGCCTTTGCTGTGGTGATTCTCGACCGCATAGATAATGACTTCTTTAAATACATATTTTTTTTCGGAATGAGGACACCTAACATTTACCAGGCTGAATTCTGAAAACCCACATGTTGTGGCTTGATATTAAAGGCCCACTCAGATAATTAAAGTTTGATGTACCGTAATGCATGATAGGTTATTGGACCTTTCTTTTTTTCGGAATTTTTCGTTACAAGAACGACTTATTTGGATATGCTGCAGTTGTCCATAGCGTCTCAAAAGAATATCAACCGGAGGTAATTTATCAACAAGACAGTGATCTGCCTTATTGGACGATACCTGTCGTGAATTCCTCGATCCAACTTTCCTAACATGGTTTCGAAGAGATGGTCCTTCAGCAGGGTCCCCACGTCCTCCGCGTATGATCCCCTCGTTCTAGAAAAAGGTATAACTCCGTTAGACTTTTTTCTGTGGGGGTATGTCCAAGTCTTGGCAACACCGGTTCCAATATAGACACATAAAGGAAAGAATCATGGATGCGATATCATCGGTAGCAACCTACATGCTACCAAATACCTGACGCGAAATTGAACATCATCTAAATATTCTCAGTATTTTGAAATGTATAAACGATGGGGAGAAAAACCTCTTTAAAATAAGAATCAAAATAAAAACAGAAATATGTTTATATCTACAATATTTGTAAATAATTTTTTCTATTAGTGCAAGATGTGAACACTCTCTATATGTACAGTTTAACATGTTTCAACTTCAGAAAAAAAATAATCAATTATTTTGCACATATACTTTTTTTATACATAATATTTGGATATTTACCAAGCTTCGAATAAATGGCCAAAAAATACTTGTCTACTCACTGAGTATTTATTAACACTACATCACTAAATGAATAGCAATTAAATTGACATCATTAAAAACATCTCTTTGAAGTGGGATATAAATAATTGGGTTATTTCAGAAGTATGAAAAACAAGACAAAAACATCAAAATTTTTCAGTTAATTAAATATTCTAAAAATTAATTAATTTTGAAATTAGTACATTTCATCTAGACATGGACTCCAGTATGATATATGCAAATTTCATGTTGGAAAGGTGTACTATTTAGGAGGAGTGTTTGTAGGAGGCAAATGTACGCATTTCTTTTTTTTATGTTACAGATAAACAACTATTGATGTGAAACGGTATTTATTAATATATATATATATATATATATATATATATATACACTCATGTCCAAAATTAAGGTCACAAGAATATTTTTCAAAGTAATTATAAATGGCTACCAGTAAAATTTAAAAAAATTATATTTTATATATTGTGAACGATCGGTAACACGATATTAACCTTTGTTGTGGGAAAAAATATTGTTTAGAATTAGTTTTTGAGGAACTACTGAAATTAGACCGTTTAGGCATCTGGGATTTTTGCCTGCAATTTTGTGAATATTGCATTAAAACAAAAAATTTAAACTGATTCCAGTGAGAATGAGTTCTCATAATCGTTTAGACGAAGCTGGGCAGTCTGAAGCGGAGGTGGCTCGATGGTTATAAGTGGCACCGAAAGTTGTATCCAGGTTGTGGAATCAATTCCAAATAAGTGTTACTGTAACCAGGAAGGCCGGCAAAGGCCGTCACAGAGCAACGAAGCCTGCACAGGATCGCTATTTGGCATTAAGCACACGACGGCATAGGCTAACAACGGCTCCTAAACTTGTGACCTTGCTGCTGCGTCTGGAATAAGAATTTCCAGACAAATAGTATACAGACGTCTAGCAGAGAGATCCCTTTATGACCGGCGGCCAGTTGAGTGTGTCCCTTTGACTGCATCCAACAGAAAAGCCCGGTTGTTGTGGTGCCGAACACATCAATCTTGGGCACAGCAAAAATGGGGGCGGTTCTTTTCAGTGAGGAGTTGAGATTTACCACACAGAGTGACACTCATCGAATCTTCATCTGGAGAGAGCGAGGAGATCGCTATCATCCCTCCTACGTAAAAGAAATCGACAGATTTGATAGTAGAAGAATCCTTGTCTAGGGTGGCATAATGTTGGTCAGTCGTACACCACTGCACTTCTTCGATGTGGGTACTGTCAATGCATATCGCTATAGGGAGGAGATCCTTGAAGCCTATGTGAAGTTGTTACGGAGTGCTATTGGCCCAGATTTCATTTTATGGATGATAATGCGCGTCCACACAAAGCCAAGATCGTTGATGATTTTCTTGAGGAAGAGGATATTCGACGTTTGGACTAACCCTCGAGGTCTCCGGATCCCAATCCTATTGAACATGTTTGGGATGGTCTCGGAAGAGCCATTGCACCGCGTAACCCCCCTCCCCCTCCTAATACCCTCTAAGAGTTAAAAGCCGCGCTTTTGGAAAAATGGGTTTTGTTGCCCCAAGCATTTATTAACATCTTCATAAATAGTATGAAAGCTCGTTGTGAAGCCTGTATAGCAGTGCACGGTGGTCACACTCCATATTAGACAGGCTTTCCCCGAGATAAATGCTTTATCTCTAATTCATAATGTAAGACTTTTTGATATACTCTGTTTCTTAATTCCCAATTAAAATCTTTTCCATGTTGTTATGTGTCTATGTTCTTTCTTCCATTGTAGTGTACCTCTGTGCCAAATTTCGTGGCAATACAGTGACTTGTTTTTCATTTTTCACAGATTTTATGTTTGTGACCTTAATTTTGGACATATATTGTTTTGCCTAAAAACAAAAATAAAATAAAGCTAATAAAAAATAAAAATTGTTTTTTTTTTCAGAGCTAGTCTGTTCTTTTCAGGAATATTTACAAATACCTATTGAAAGGAAAATTAGCAACATTCAATACATAGATCTGCCAATTTATGCTGGGCAATACGGTTGCTTAGAGAAGCCATAAATGAAAAATAAATTTTATCATTTGTATTAAAATATTTTTTTCAATCACAAAATTAATTTTTTTGTTGATATCTATTCAAATGGCATATTTATTGATTAGAGTTATTCAATTTCTAGTTCATATTATCTTTTTTGTAGGAAACAGTGTCAATTTTGGATACTTGCATTTTTAATCTTAAAGTATGTATCACTGGGAAATATTCCATCTTTTATTTAATTTAACTACACTATTAAATTAATAAAATGAGAGTTTTATTAAACTGATGAATATAAAATATTTACAAAACCAATAAAACAAAATAATAAAAAGGAGTAGTCCTCTTCAAATTAGATTAATCACTTTAATCGACTTAAAAATACTTAAATAAAACATTAAGAAAGATAGGTGGCTTTTTTAATTTATCCAATTGACCAAAGTTCGAATAGTCTTCAGGGTCACAATTTAGATGTTAATGGCTTGAGCAATTTCAATAAGTACAAGAGTGAATCATGTGAAAATTATAAGTTTAAAGAAAGTATCGGATCGAGGAATGTATTTAAATCCACTTTATCAAAATCCAGTGATTTATTCCCCCAGAATATTGAATTTACTTATTTAATCATTGTAAAACAGTCACTCATTTCAAAATAACAATAACTATGCACATCAGCATTTTCCCACGGGTACTTCATTTCATTATTAAGGACATGGAGAACCGTTCCTATTCTAACATTGATTATCTAATGTACTTTACCAATGCACCAATTCATATCGACAAAAATAAAGTTTACAATGTGGCAGCCATTCCAATGTTTGAGCGCATATGGAAGTAAGTTCACGCAAATGCGACTAAGCGTATCTGCCACTATCCCTTATACAATACATTTTATTAATGTACTTCACACTTCTAATCGCTTCTCCGCAATTTTGAGGTGATTAATCGCAGCAGGTCTAAGATGCATGTTTCCCTGATTTAGATAATAATAATAACAATAATAACAGAATAGAACAGCTCGAAAGAAATACTAGTATCAAATAGTTAGTAGGAAAATGGGACAATTTATTCTCTGGAAATGAAATAACTTTATTCAATGGAAATGGATTAACTTTATTCACTGAAATGATTGATCTTTTACTACTAATTACGGCTTAAGTGATAATCACTGAGAGTTAAAAATCATCATTCAATTAAAATATTGAAATGAAAGTTTCATGTATTTTTTCCCCTTCAATGAAGGGATTTGTTCTTGGGGCCTGGAAGTTCATCTGGCATTGATTACATATCACTTTTCTATGAGCAAGGCTTTTATATCTGGCTAACTGGAAATGAATTCGAAATGATTCTAAAATAACTTAATCTATGGTGATATTTAAAAAAATAATTTCGGAGCCCTTTAAGTGGGTTTGTTGCATCTACTTTTAATTCGCCATTGCTCATGGTTTATAGTTCGAAACAATCAGTAACAAAAAGTTTCAATCACATAAATCCTTTATCGATATAAATATCTCAAATAGTCTCTCTCAGTCAAATACAACCTTGAACTAACGCTGAAGACTAAATGACTCTTTACATTAAAAGTAAGCAACCAAATGGAAAGTCGATTAGTCTCTTTTTTTTTCTTGGAGTCATAGGCACTTGAGTAATCCTTCAAGTAATCCCGAGAGACAAAGAGCTAGGAAATGCAACACGGAGATCAAGTGTTGGTATTCCAACCTCCTTCTTCTAAAGGTATCAAATTACTTGTTATTCAATACTTCCAGATATACAGGGTGTTTCAGTGAACCGTTTCAGAACTTCTAAGAGGGGTAGGGTACATCCTGACGAACCAAAATCATATACCCATGGGCAGTCATAAATGCTTTTCTGACGCGGTAGATGGCGTTGCGCGAAAAGTCCTAGCTTTCGTGCAGGGAATCTTCATTTCACACAAGAACGCCAAGTTAGTAGGATGGATGATTACACAATAGCAGAGTTAGCCGATATGCATTTGGCGTACGGGGCTGCAAATTGTAGTGTGCCAGCCGCACAGCGTTTGTACGTGGAACGATATCCAACGAGGCGTATCCCCAGTCACAATTTCTTTGCAAGACTGCACCAGAGGTTAGCTAAGACAGGTTCATTAGAAAGAAATCACAGGGACAGGGTAAGAACCACACGGACTGCAGACGCCGAACAGAATGTGCTGCAGCATGTGCAGGGGAATCCAAGAACGAGTACACGAAGTGCAGCAAACGCAGTCGGGGTTTCCCATTGCAGCGCCTGGAGGATTCTCCGAGCAGAAGATATGCATCCGTTTCACGTGCAGCGTGTCCATACAGAAACCGGAGGATTATGTACCTCGTATTGCTTTCGCACAGTGGTACCTGGGAAAATGTGCTACAAATCCCCTTTTTCCTGCTGAAGTGTTGTTTTCCGATGAGGCATACTTCACAAGAGAAGAAATTTCCAACACGCATAACGACTATATCTGGGCGATCGAGAACCCGCATGCAATACGACGTCGTGCAGCACAGAATCAATTTTCGGTCAATGTATCAGCCGGTATTGTGGGAGATCACTTCATCGGACCTTACCTCTTACCGGGTCGTCTAACTGGACCTACGTACTTGGTCTTTCTTCAGCAAGTATTGCCACAACTTTTGAGAGATGAACAGATTTCTGCATCGACGCAACAGACAATGTGGTTTTAACACGATGGAGCCCCTACCCATTATAGTGGAGATGTTCGTAACTACCTGGATGTCACATTTGGTTAACAATGGATCGGACCTGGGGGTCCCGTGCGTTGGCCTGCTCGGTCACCCGACTTATCATGTCTTGATTTTTATTTCTGGGGTCATATGAAATCTCTGGTTTATGACACCCCTGTTGACAGTGCTGAGGAGCTCGTTGCAAGAATTGCAGTAGCTGCCGGAGAGATTCGAGATATGCCTGGAGTATTCCAGAATGTCCGGATGTCCATGCGTCGGAGATGTGAGGCGTGTATTGTAGCCCGTGGAAGAAACTTCGAACACTTACTTTAATCCATGCACCTTTTGCTTCTTTTCATGTATTATTAAAACGATTTCTCATTTACGGTCTCTTTTCTTTATGGTGCCTCTGTGTACAACACCGCTTCAGGAAAGCATTTCCGACCCCACATTGCTCTATGATTTCGAGTTGTCAGGATGTACCCTACCCCTCTAAGAAGTTCTGAAACGGTTCACTGAAACACCCTGTATATACTGTGAGTTCCGTTCAAAAAACAATCCAACGTTTGTTTTCACCTAAGAGGGGGAAGGGATCTTCACATTGCTCGTCATTCACTTAATTGTGTTTCCTTTTTTTATTTTTTATTTTTTTATTTTATTACCTGCTACTTTTTTAATGAATTTTAGAATAAGTAAGGGAGTTTATTTTTTCTTTAATAAAAGATAATCCTGTTTGTGAAAGACCTAAAGCCATCTGCTATAATTAATTCAATATAAAAATAAAGATAAATAACTCGATATGATTTATTTAGAACAAGATCATGGAATAATGGCATTCCTCAAACCATTTTATTACTCTTTGATTGAAATTCATAACAGTTTTTGCCTTTTACATAATTGGGTTTCCTAAGTTAATTGCCTGCCGGACTCTAAATAAAATTTTGCAATTGTATTTGTTCAGTCAGTGCATGACAATTCCATTAATGACGAAGCAGGAGTTGAAACTTTTATAGGTTTTATTTTCACACATATATGGATACCGACATTTCTAAACTACCACACAAGCACATCACAACACAAAAACAAGAGAGAGAGAATGTGTCGCCACGTCGGCGTCTCAAATGCATCTGGTTTGGGGAACAAATTTTTCCCTTTTCTCCACCGGAGGGAATTAAAACTCTAACACCCACCCCCGGATGAAGACCTTCATAAAATTGCGTACTGTAGTTACAATAAAACAATAAATTCACAATAATACAAATTATACATTTAGTATAAATACAAATACAATTCTGATAATTAATTTTCATTATATATGGTATAAACTAAAACAAATAACAATAAAATTACACTTAATTTCCAGAGTGTAAAATAGCTATATCTCGAACATTTCGTTTTAGGATATTACCATTTGGTAATCTAATATTCACTACTCTAATTTGGTTGTCACTACCTTGGAAAACTTCAGTAATTCTTCCTAACAACCCCTTTGTTCCAGGTTATTTTTCATTTTTTTATCAGATCAAATGTTCCGAGTTTTACATCATTCCTTTTGAACTAGTCTGCGGGGTTCGACCTTCCTCTGCAGTAATTCCACTGGTCTCGGTTGGTTTTCTCTTGGATCTCCCATACTCGATTTCTCACAAACAACTTCCACCGTAGGGGGTCTCCTTTTATCCAATGAAGGCTGATTTGCGAATCCAAACAGAAGAAAATGTGGTCAGATGTAATCCAGGCAAATGTTCGTTTTAAGTATTCTGCTCTGCTAATCTGGCAGAAACAAGGGCTCCCATGAGTTCGAGTCTGGGCAGACTCAATTTTTTCTATGGAGCTAGGCTGCATTTCGCCACTATGTAACTGGAGTTCACTTTCCTATTGGTCACTTTCCTGAAGTAGGCCACACAACCATAAGCCTTTGGGCTTGCATTGGAGAAAATGTGAATTTCAGCCATTGGAATCTCTGCATTAAGGAAGTAAGGACGAGGCAAAGAAATCTGAGGGATAGTTTTTACCTCATCCAGCCATGATAGAAATGTCTCTTGAGTGTCCGGTGGTAGTGGTTCATTCCATTTTAGCTCCCGATCCCAGATGTTCTGTAGTAACAACTCCATTCTGACATTGAAAGGGGTTATTATTCCCATTGGATCAACCAACATCCCACAGATGCTCAGAATCAACCGCTTTGAAAGTTTACTGTCCTTCATTTTAGAAAATTGATGAATGTCTATGGTAAATTTATCGTTGATATTGTCCCAAATGAGTCCAAGAATTTTTAATGGCACACCTAATTCTTCGGACGTTTCACGGCAGTCAACATTAGCTTGTTCCCAAGCTTCATTTAGAATTGAGGAGTTCGTATCCCATCTTCGAAGATTCATGCTGGCCTGACTTAGATCATTTCTTTGCTCGATTTTATAGCTTCGGAAACGCTTGACGTGCCAGCTGCAAGGTCATCTACAAACAAATATTTCAACATTTTATACGCTTCTTCATATTCACTTTTGAATTTTTCTAAATGCAGCTTAATGACTGCGGCAAGTAAGAATGGGCTGCATTTCACTCCAAAGGTGATTCTTTTATACTGGAATGTTTCAATATTGTGAGGGCTGAAACCGAGATTAGGACAATCCTCTTTTATGCATAAGAATTTTAGAATTTGCCTGTCTTCCTCGGCGATCCCTACTTCTAAAAAAGCGCGCTGAATATCTGCACTAAATGCAATTTTGTGTAACCTAAACCGTAACAAGATTTCAAGTAAATCAGGATTTAAGTTCGGTCCGCTCTCTAAACAATCGTTTAACAATAACGCGCTTTTTCCCTTTGATGATGCGTCAAAGACAATCCTAACCTTTGTACTATCCTTCCGTTCTCGCACTACAGCATGATGTGGAAGAAAATAACCTGTGTTTATATTTTGGTCTAAATTTAAATCTACTCGTTCTATAATACCTTCTCTTAAGTGTTCCTTAATGATGCCATCGCATTTAACAAATAATTCTTTGTTTTTATCTAATGTTTTGTTTAAACTGAATAAACGACGTTTTGCAATTTCATAATTACTGCGTAATGCCTTATTATCCTCCTTCCATAACAAACGAGTTTCGTATCTTTTGTCTTTATACGTCGTATTTTGTTGAAACGATTTTAAAGTTTCTTTATCTGAAAGAGACAATTCTTTACCCGCATTTATCCCAATCGTTTCTAATAACCACAAATCTTTTACCCTATCAAAGCTCGATTCCTCACCCACGACAATCAAATGGTTAACAGATATTTTCTTACAATCAATTCCCATCTCCTTTCCCAGTAGTAAATATCCGAACATACTATCAACTGCAATTACTTTTAACATATTATCAACTGAAATCTTTTACTAATCCTTATATTCCTTTCGCCTAAAACCTCTGAAATATAATCCGAACCATCAATCCTCTCAGAAGTACTAACATCTGCTAACTCAATTCCCTTTTCCAACGCTAGGTTTCTAGCAAACTGCGATGGAGCATGAATGTTCGCCGAAGTAATTGAGTCAAAAACAACCGCTAGTATTTCAACACACCGAGGGTGTTGCACATTCCTTAACGTAATCTCCACTATATTGCAAACACGACGCTCCGAAAAGTGTGAATAGCTAAAACTTCCCTGCTTACTGTTTTCAATTCCAGTTCCTCCACCACCTCTCTCAAGATGAAGGATTTATTGGCCCCGCAATCCAACACACAACACAAATGCGTCCTTCCCCTTGTCCCGTTCACTGCAGCTGAAAATGTTTGTAATAAAACCGATTCAGGGTTCCTATTTTTTCTCTTATTTGATTCGGTGCTGAAAGATATCATGGTAGAAGCGGTATTATTTTCTTTGGGGATAAAAGTCCCTACTTCGACTGGAGGGGAAATATTCTTAGTTTCGGTTTCGGATTGCCGTGTTTCGCAAATTAAAGAATTATGCGAAAAAGAACCACAGAGCTTACAATTTTGATAATTACTATTGCACAGTTTTCTTATGTGATTTTGAAAACATGTGAAGTATTTTCCTTTAGCCATTAACGATTTTTCTTTTCATTAATACTAAGTGAGCAATCATGACTCATATGTTTTTCAGTACAAAAGATACATTTTTGATTACTCAGTCTGTCATTGGAAGAAGGATAATAGTTTCTTTTTGGATTAAATCTACGATTCGTTTCATATTTATGGTGAAATGAGTCAGCGTGTGTCGTTAAGGCATTCGTATGCGAAGAATATCTATTTTTGTAACCTTGATCAGCTTTGTTTCTAAATGAATATTCTTTTACATAAGAAATTTTTGGATTTGAAAATAATAACAAAGCTTCCCTGCATTCTACTTCAATTCTTATGAATTCTACTAAATTAGTGATATCAAACAATTCACCTGCCTTACGTTGACGATTATAATTTAAATTTAATTCTTCGGGTAGCTTTTGTTACATTGCAGAGCACAATAGGTTACTATATGTACCTGTAGCTACATTTAATGATTGCAACGATCTAATTTGAGTTTCTATTGCATCATACATTTTTCTTAAGCCTGTTACACTTGAGAAAGTTTTTACTGGATAAATCAATAAAAGTTTATGCATGTGAGAAGATATGATTGTATCTGTTCGGCCAAATCTTTCTTTTAATAACTGTATCGACGCATCATAATTTTGCTCAGTTAATGAAAATCTCGATACAGCATTTAAGGCAATTCCACGAAGATATGTTTCTAGATAAGTAAATTTCTCACTTTTGGTTAATGAATCATTTTTATGAATTGCGACTTCGAAGGAATTCCAAAAACCTACAAATTGACTACAATCGCCCCGAAAAGTTTGTATATTTAATTTCGGTAAATTAGCCCTTTGATTTCTTAAGGGGATAACATTTTCCTCGTTATTTGTAACTGCACTGTTTGTCCTTACTTGTGAAATATCCCTCAAATTTTCGATTTGTCTTTCTAGCTTAGATGTTAGATCGATTGCTTTGTCTTTGTAGTCTTTGTAGCCTGCCATTTTACTTTATATTTAATTGAATACTGTCATCCAAGCTAATTTTCCGTGAGCTGAGCTTTTAAACTCACAAGCTCATTAAGTTTGGTTTCTTTCGTATATTCATTATAAATTTCTTTACTTAAGGTATTTTTTATTTTAATTAAATGTTTCATGAAGATAGTACGTAATCCTTTCCTTTTTTTTCCCTTTAATCTATTAATAACCATTTTAAACTAAATCATTCAAAAAAGCTTAGAACAAATAAAAAATGTGCCCACCTCTGGTTTCAGCTCCTCACTGCGCTTCCTCCAAATTGTCGTGCTTTCCAAAATTATTCCAATTTCCAAATTTCAACATATCACGTCCGAAGTACACCATGATTTTCAGTCAGGGCATGACAATTACATTAATGACGAAGCATGAGTTGAAACTTTCATAGATTTTATTTTCACACATATACGGACACCGACATTTCTAAACTACCACACAAGCACATCACAACACAAAAACAAGAGAGAGAGAATGTATCGCCGCGTTGGCATCTCGAATGCATCTGGTTAGGGGAATATATTTTCCCCTTTTCTCCACCGGAGGGAATCAAAACTCTAACAGTATTATGCATTTTTTGGAAAGATATTAGTTAAATTAAATATAGTTCGTAGCTATGCAAATAATAACGTTGTAAGTATTTACTGTCATATACCACAGCTTCAGTATCATGTAAGAGTTCCTCTAACGTGTGATGTTATGATGCATGTTTTAAAGATTGTCATAGATACTCTGAGAATAAGAGGTTTGCGATACTGATCTCAGAATTAATTACTAATAACTGTTAAAAAAAAGGGACTCTTGCCTTAAGATAAATCAAATAATTTCTTACCTTATCTCTATTCTGCGATTCCTAACTTAACAGGAATAGTGATAGATGCGCTCAGACACATTGGCACTAACTCTTTAATTAGTATTATAAGAGCTAAATTATTCTAAAAGTTGTCCCACTGCAAACTTTATTTCTTTCGCCAAGATTTGATGCATTGAAAACCAACAAATTTGGTCATCAATCAATGTCAGGTGATATTCTATACTTCTGAGAACGGAACTAAGCTTCCATAGAAAATTTCGAGTTACCTTAGCTATTATTTTTTTAAACGAACAACTAATATGATGTTTTAGAAGAGGGTTGAAAATAATGAATAAGATGGAAGAAATTAGAAATGAATTGGTTTATAATTTTGCTGAAGAGAATTTACAAAAATTATACTGTCTTATAAACTGGTGTAATTTTCTGTTTAATGAAGATTTAATTTTTATATTATTAATTAGCAAAACCAAACGAAATACACAGAAAGTATTTTAAACGCATGTTTCAATGGATATCAATAATATTTAGCTGTTTCACTTATTCCGAAAACTCTTAAACAATATAACTCCACCCAGTAGCGCTCTAAACGTACTGATACATTATAAAAAGCTTTAATATTCCTTAAATTAGTTAAAAGTGTTAGAGAAAGTCTGTTTCATTTCCTAATTACACAGAATACTATATTTAGGCTAAATGAAATTATATGGATAGTTATTACATTCTCAAAATGACCCTGGAATCATATTTTTGGAAATTAATCTCGGATTTGTATCATTTTAGTGAATCAAAAGTACTATTATTGCATTTTAACTGAACTTTCATCTAAATTGCATTCGAAATTAACAAGGCAATCAATTTTATAGATGTAATTATTTAAGAACAATTAATTAAGAAATCTCATTAATTTACAGTTAATAAACAACAAAAAAATTAATGCAATTCATACAAAATAAAAGACCTGATGTATACTTTGTGGAATCTAAAAATATAAAAGCTCTCATTCGCTCAATTGTTTTCATTGTTCATCCTGAAATTATATGTGTCTTTTGTTTAAATGAGAATATGTTGCCTTTTAAATTTTATTACAATATATAATTAGGAAAAGATTTGCCAAAAAATAATAAAAATAAGAGAATTTTTTAAATATTAATTGCAGATATTTATTTTCCATTGATTTTCCAAAACGGGTTAACATATTTCTTTCTTTTTAACTAAATTGGACCCCTTCAAGTTACATGAACAGAAGTAACAGCCATCATCATGATTTATGGATTCCCTCTCAATCAAACGGGCACCAAAAAAAAAAAAAAAGATTTTCTCGCATCCTTTGACCCCTTTCGCAATCCTTCAACACACTTTATGTGGTGGCCATTGAAAATTTCTCCCCCCCCCCTCTCGGTTTTTTTTTTCCGCACCAGAGGCAGAAAAATCTCCAGTTTTCTCCAGTAATGACAACTTATGACACTATATGCTCATTGTCTTCCCTAATTATAACACTATCGATTGGTAGCTACCAGAACCAAAATTTTTTATTTGTGAAAAATGATATGTCATGGAACCAAGAACTAGTAGTCCTCATAACGTGGAAATAGAAGAAGCAAAAACAAAAAGACACAATGAAGAGGCATAAAAGAATAAAATATCGGTTCAAACGGTTCGGTGGAGTTTTATCGATGACAGGAACAAACAAGGAAAGGAAATGATACAATTCATAAGATATCAAACTTAAGTTCAAATAATGTGAAATCTGAAGTGAAAAACAAAATTTGTGCTTTAAACGAACTTAAGGAGTTGGTGATTGGTTCATCGAATGGCAATTATATGGAATGTGATAATCATTCTATTTATTACCCACTTAAGTTAGATTTGTTATTACATTAAATATTTGTACCGTTGAAATTAAGATTTAAAGCCAATACATACACCTGTTCTTAATGCAAAATTTTAGCTTTCGATCTAACCCGTACATTAACATTTGCATGTAAAAATGGCTTCAATAAACATCTATTGCTTTATTTCTTTGTGAAATTTTCATAGAATATACACAATATTTCAGAGATAGTAAGACGGTACGCGGCATATGAGCTTTAAGGATTATATGAATAGAGTTCTTAAAATCTAAAAAAAAAACCTTCGAAAATATTCACCATGAAGGTAAGTTGAAAAAAAAAGTTTTTCTTTCTCTGTTTCTGAATAATGCATTACTCAAAAACAGCAGAAGAACCAAGAAGATTTATTCTTGAATTGCTATAAATATATATGCAAAAGCAATCACACGTAATTCTTCATAACATTAGGAAATAGAAAGATTCCGTTATATTTTTTAAGAAATTTGTACTTTTGATTTTATTTCTTAATATCACTTACTTATTATCACAAAGCATTATCGCCTATATACGCCGTTGTATTGCATTTCAGTTAAAACTGATTAGAAAAATTCAAAACAAATAGGCAGAAAAACAGTTTGATTGCGAGCCACAACATTATTCTTCTTGTCTGATTGACAAACCTCTGGTTTTAATACAGCAATTACTAAAGAAAAACCTTCTAATTGGAGCTTCAGATCTCTGCTTTAAAATAGAATGTGTTATTTCATTTAAGCGAATATAAGATGTATCTGCATAGAAAATAAGTCAAGAGTATAAGCCTTTATTGTCGATGTTTTTAAAGAACATTATGAGCTATCAATTTGGCACGGAATGCTCAAAATTTAATATGTATATGAAGAATCTCTCTCTCTCTCTCTCTCTCTCTCTCTCTCTCAGTGTGTGTGCATATACATATATGAAAATGAAAAATGTTGAATATTCTTCAAATTTCTTTAGCATTTTTATAGTTTAAAAGATAATTTATTAATAAATAAAATAATGTATGGAGACCATATCATGAAGTCACCGGGATTTTAACAAGAAAATTATACTGTGATATGTAAGAATGGCAACATTTCATGTTAATTTTGTACATCTAAGATACTAATGAGAAATTTGCCTCGAAAAAACAACAACAAATAAATAAAAATCGCTTACTTTGGATTCAATAGCAGACTTATTTCTATCATTCTATGGTAAAAAGTAATCTTCGGCAATTCTGCAATGACCTCCGAAATAAAAGTTATCAATCAATTTAACGTCATTGTTGAATTTAAAGAGTATTAGTTTCTGTTCAAATATTAAGAAAAGGTATTCTCTATCGTCAAACTCAATAAATCATTTTCTTGTTAGAAATCCTCTCATTCCACAATGAATCTCTGTAAACTATGTATATGAAATAATGACTGATTGGAAGGATAAAAATCGATCTCAAGGTTGATTTTATTTACACAGCTTTTTCAGAATTTTATCTGCTGTTTAAACCTTCTGAGACGCCCAAGAGCAGTAAATAAACTCCAGTGTTTATATTTGATAACGGCCATGAATGTCTCCTAAATGATTGTCTGCAAGATTATTTATAACAAAAAATTTCTGTAGAGCTTTCAACAAGGCAATAATGTCAATGAACTAAAAAAAAAAAAAAAAAAAAAGATAGCGTGAATTGACCCCGTTTAACAAATCTTTCATCAGCTGGTAACAAATTGACCTGTAAATAGTGTTTTGTTTTGTTTTTTTCATTCGAAACAAAAAAAGGAAGTCAAAGACCACTAAATCATACTTTTATCGATAATTAGCTCATTTAAAGACAGTACATTATAATCTGTTCAAACCTGATTAATAATATAATTAATTTGTTAGCAATTAATTGTATTATTAATCGCTAGCAAATAACTTAGCAAACAGCATTAAAAAACTTAATCTTGTCGCTTAACAAGCAACACAGTAATCTCAATTTTGCAGCAGGAAGAAAAAAATATCAATATTTCGCAACCACTAATGAATATGCCGTTTTTTTTTCCCTTCACATTTTCTATGAACATGTGACTAGAAAATAAAATTAAAAAATTTAATTGAAAACATACACAAAGCAATCAGCCCCTGAAAAACGCATTTACCTGAAACTCCATTTCATTAACTCTCTGAAACAATAAAATAACAGAAATGATAAACTAAAACAAATAATAAGCCTTATCATTATTTTGTTTTTCCTGCCATTATGGATGACAATTTAATTCTATTGACATTCTTAGAGATGTAATACTTTTGCAAAATAACATTTCTTGGATATTTCGACCATCATATTCTTTAAAAATTATTTCCCACTACATGTTTTTCAATATAAATAGTAAAGAGAGTCTGACATTTATATATTAGCAATATTAGTGAAACTGCCGGAAAAAAATTTATATAATTACTAGATTCTTTTTTTATTTCTATTTTAAGCTTAGATTTAACTATTTTAACATGAGGTCAATTTTCTTTCTCGTTTACATGATACTTTAAATGTAGGACAAACAACCATTCAGATGTTGATCAGCTCCGTTTATGTCGTATTAACGAATTACGTCTTAAAAGAATATAATGTTTCTGCTTCCTGTAATAAAATAGATTTTAATATATGCTATGAAAAACAGCAATGACTAGACTAGAGAATATTTAAAACAGCAAAAATTTAGGACCATTTATTCATTTTCATTTATATTGTATTCCTTTAAATTTTCTTATCATAAAGACTTCTTCATTATACAATGATAAAATTGCATGAAACATTTTACTTTTATTAAAAAGATATAAAAACAATAAAGTTAATATAAATTTGTCCAGGCATTCGAGCATTTTTCAGTCCTTGTGTATTTTTCGAATATTTTGCTAAAAATACGAGAGGTAAGTAAAATAGTAGACAGTGTTAGTAAATTTACAAAAATATGATACTTAAAAACTCACTGGAGTCTGTATGATATCCTCTAAAATGTTTGTTAATGATAAACAAAAATTTTCGTGGTATTGATTTTTACTTGAAAAGAAATCACCCTTATCACATTTTAATTATTTAGCACTTATTTAGTTATTCACTTTTGAATAAAATTTTTGAAATCGAAACTTCACTTTTGAACCCTGTTTATAAGCACTGCCTTGTAATCTTTTAAAAGGAAAAAGGTTAACACTGCAAAAGTGAGCTATAAGTAGAATCATTAGGACACAGCTGCATGAATGGAAATTTCTCCCCTTTTGGCCTTTCACCTCTTGGGGTCTAAAAGTGGACAGTCTTTTTTCTGTAAACATCCCTAGGACACATCTGTTGCCGTTTGTTCTTTATTGATTTGATCCTGTGGGTTAGAAGATAAATCTTTCTCAAAGTTATAACTTCTTTTGACATTTTGGACACCTGGAAAAACCAGCTTTTAATTATTATTCTGTGACTGAGCGGAGACATTTTTTTTTGTTCTGGTAACCTTTTGATTTAGAGAGAGAGAGAGAGAAAGATATACTTTTCCCCCTTTACTAACATATAAGAAAGATGGCGTTATTTATTTATTTTGCACACACGATAGTGCTGTGTTGTGGCACAAAGGCAACAGTTCGGGGAATGGTGTGGGAGCCCTTCACAAATGAAAGCAATCTAGAAAAAATGGCGTGCAGATGAAACACAAGAGGCTGAGTTTCCTGAGAAACTTAAAACGCTGAAACCTAATAATCTGGGAGAAGGGTTGGATATTGCTTGCAGCCAGAACTTTGTAACCAACACAATGCCTTTGACATCGATGAAATAGGAAAAAGGGACCATGATCGGAAATATTCCACCCTCCAAGTCATTCAATATGAATTGCCTCTTGATTCCCCTATCCCAGTTTTATGCCAAATAATGCTCATGAATTTACAATCACAGGCATGCCAAATAATGCTCATGAATTACAATCCCCATGAATTTACAATCACAGGCTTGTAGGTTCAGGAATGAAATGCTGATTTTTGCAGGATTGAGACTATGTTGATGTATGTGCAAATACCATAGGTTGATAATAAGCTGAATAAATTTGAATTATAAAATTTAATGAGATTACTTAAAGTTAGTAAAATGTTTAAACTGCATTTTGAAAGTTCATATATAATGCTGCCTGCTGCAGATTTAAAACTATGTCAGTGTTTGTACTTTTTCCATAAATAGATTTAAAGCTAATTAAATTTGATTTGTAAAATTATTGAGGAATTAAATTTTCTGTTTGTTTTTCTGGGTGTATGTCATGTCAAGTTCAAGGTATAATGAACTAAAATATCCGATAATATTGATGCCAATAGTCCAGATTATTGTCATCTACTTTTTTTCATATTTATGTATATTTTAATATATGTGTTTAATTGATTAAATTATGACTCTGTTATTCTTTGATTATAATAAAGGTTCTCATGAGGTTGCTTATAAATAGAATCCTGGATAGTTAAGATTTCTTATTACCTGAACGCAACACAATGTACTATATCATTTGATTGGTCCTTTTGTTTGATAATCCTGCTGTTGTCTTAATTTTAAACAATACGACCTCTTTGATTTGGAGGAACATGAGATAAAATGGGACAATTCAGTCACCAGCTCAACGAAATTATGACACGTTGCACCTCATACTGCTAAAAGCAAATTTTTTTAAAAAAAGAGCTTTTTATAGTTATCTTGTTTCATTTAATATTAATTTAAGTACCCAATCCATAACAAATATTATGATTCCCGCTATACCAAAAACTAGCATTCTCTGATAAATATCTTCAAAGTAAGCTTTGTTACGTCATGACATGCAAGAGCGCCACCTACAACAATTGTGATTTTGTATATTCGAATGCTGTAACCCGTTGAGAGCGGTTGCACAAAATAAAGCCCGAATAACGTCATCCATATTTTCTTCTATTACATCATTTTTAATATGGTCAAAAGCGAGCCGGAGCAAATACCATGGATTAAAAAGTTGAAAAAAGCGATGACCAAGAAGCGGTTTTAGAAAAGAAACTAAATAAACTGAAAGGCTCGATAAACCCTACTCTGAAAAGAATCGAAAGTTTTAGTGCCGAAAAGTCAGCTTCCAAGGACATTAACGCAATGGAATTCGAAGTGAAATTAAGAAATCTTAAACAATTGCAAGCACAGTTGGACAAGATATCCGAACAATATTGTGGTATCGAAACATCGGAAGATATAGAAACCATCCGAGAAAATATTGATCAAATAAATATACGGATTGAAGAAACAGAGGTAAGTCTGAAATTGCTATTAAATTCAATTAAAGATGAAAATAAACCCTGTTTCAAAGGATAATGCAGTAACTAAAATCTGACTTCCGGAAATTCCATAACGAGAATTTTCTGAAAAAATAGCTGATTTTGCAAATTTTAAAAATTTATTTGTTAATTTAATTAGCAACAATGAGCAATTAAATGATTCTCAAAAGCTGTATTATCTCCGTGGAGAAGCTAATAAGGAGAGGAGAAGCTAAATTATTAGATATAAGAGGAGAAGCTAAATTATTAGAATCGTCTAGTGATAACTTTCACTCACTCTTTAAAGCATTATCAGATCCTTATGAAAATCAAAAACAATTGGTAGACTCTCGTATACTAGAAATAATAAATTTTGAGAAAATTCGTAGCGAATCTGCTAAAGAACTGTGCTCTTTAATGGACTGCGTTAATAAAAACATCAGAACGTTAAAGGTTCTTAAATTCGAGCAAAATAAGCTATCTGATTTAATGCTAGTAAACATCATTCTACAGAAAGTAGACAAAGAGACAAGGAAGCAATTCGAGCTTTCTCGAAATACGGCAGAAATTCCTACATTTGAAAATTTGATGAAATTTCTAGAAAAGCGAAGTTCTTTGTTAGAAAGTATTAAACGTATTCCAAGTAAATACGAACGTCCACAAAATGCGAGCATATTTAAAAGAGCGAAAACACTTACAGTTGATGATAAAAATGACAATGCTAAAGCTTGTATTTTATGCAAAAACTACCATGCACTATTTAGATGCGTTACTTTTCAAAATATGTCTATCGAAGACAGAACTTTGTTAGGAATAAGAAATTATGCATTAACTGTCTTAAACCTCACCCGGGGATCTGCAAATCAAAATATTCTTGCAACATTCCAAGTTGCGGTAAAAGGCATAACTCGCTCATACATGATGAGTCAGCTGAAAATCACGCTACCACTTCAGATTCAAGGGCCCGGGCGAGCGAAAGCCAAACTAATGCAGAAACGAAACTAAACGTACTAACCGAAGTATCTGCTTTGACATTGAATCCGAGAGAGACTAAACATGCGATAGAAGGGAATAAATCAGTTATATTAAACACTCTTTTTATTTATGTGAAAACTGCAGATGGTCGCCGAGTTCAATTAAGAGGGCTCTTAGACAACGCTTCGACTTTATGTATTCTTAGAGAAGATGTAGCTAGAAAATTGGGAATCAAATTAAAATCAATAAAACAAGGTGTAACTGGTATAAATGGAATCACGCAGTTTATTAAACACGCTGCTAACATTGAAGTATCAAATAGAGATTATTCATTTTCACACATGGTGAAATGTTCTATTCTTCCTAAAATAACCGATGAGATTCCTGTATCAAAATTAAATATATCTGCATTAAATATTCCCTGTTTAATTGAACTAGCTGATTTCAATTTCCACACACCAGGTCAAATTGATATACTATTAGGAAGTGAGCTATTTTTTGAGATTTTAAAACCTGAACAACTTCGTCTACAAAATGGAGATGAAATACTACAAAATACAAAGTTTGGTTATTTAGTTACAGGCATTCTTCCCCAGTTACCTCAAAAAGCCAATTGTTATCTCGTAAGTGAACCAAATTTAGATGAAGCAGTTAAACAATTTTTTGAATTGGAATCATTGCCGGGTAATGCTAAGGAAATAACAAAGAGTGAAGAAGAAATTTATTGTGAGGAGCATTTTGTTAAAACCTATAAAAGAGATAATAGTTCAGTTACCCATAAAGGAAAATGCCGAATCATTGCTAGGAAATTCCAAAGAAAATGCACTGAAGAGCCAAAATGGTATCTGGAATAAATTAAACAAAAATAATACTATGGAAACCTTATATAAGGAATTTATGCGAGAATATGAGAGTTTAGAACACATGGAGGAGATTAAAATTGAAGATGATAGCAATGTGAACTATTACATTCCCCACCATGGGATATATAAACCTGAGAAAACGTCAACTCCCTTAAGAGTGGTTTTTGATGCTAGTGCAAAAACAAGTGGATATTCTCTGAATTCCATTTTACTAAATGGAGGTATTATTCAGCAAGATCTTTTTTCCATAGTAAGTAGATTCAGAAAGAACAGATATGCATTTAGTGCAGATATTAAAAAAATGTACAGACAAATACTTATCGATCCCACTCAGAGACTTACAGCATATTGTCTGGAAATCAAGTGCTGATGCTCCAGTGAAGATTTACAAACTGTCTACAGTAATCTATGGAACAGTTTCTGCACTATTTTTGGCTACCAGGACCTTAAGAGCCTTAGCAGATGAGGAAAAAAGGACTTTCCTAAGACTGCCGATGTGATTTGTTCCGATTTCTACATGGATGACATTCTGTCAGGTGATGCAACGCTAGACGATACTAAAAATCTTCAAACTCAGATTTCTGAACTCCTCGGAAGAGCTGGATTTGAGCTTCACAAATGTGTCGCTAATAACTCTAATTTACTACAAAACCTGTCTACCACATCCTATTCATTTTCGAAAGAACAAGGTGTTGGTTCTGTAAAAAACATTAGGTATGTTTTGGGATCCAAAAGAAGATTGCTTTACATATAAGGTAAAGATGAAGCCTAAGGACTCTTTTTCAAAAAGGGAAGTGCTATCAGAAATAGCGAGTCTTTGATTCACTTGGACTTTTAGGCCCTCTCATTACCAAGGCAAAAATATTTATCCAAGGACTTTGGAAGATAAAATTGGACTGGAATGAAAAATTACCATCTGATGCAATGACAGAATGGAAAAGGTTCTACATAAAACTCTCAGAAGTAAACAACTTCAGAATTCAAAGGTTTATTCTACTTCCCGATGCAGTTCGCATTGGGATTCATGGATTTTCTGACGCATCAGAACGTGCTTATGTTGCTGTTGTCTATTTAAAGTGTCTCGCCCAATCTGGACAATTTAAAACTAGTCCAGTGTGCAAGAACTCCAGAGTGGCTCCATTAAAGTCACTTACTATTCCCCGACTTGAACTGTCTGCCGCATTGCTGTTATCTAGATTAGTGAAAAAGATAGTTCCAATTCTGCAATTACCCATTGATGTCATCTCATTGTGGACAGACTCTGCTATTGTTTTGGCATAGATCAAGACTGAGCCCTATAAGCTAAAAACATTCGTCAGCAATAGGGTTGCGGAGATCCAAACGCTCATATCAGATTGCTATTGGAAACATGTAAGTAGCAAAAACAATCCTGCTGACATTATTTCTAAAGGATGCAATGCAGATGAACTCATAAGGAATAAAATGTGGTTTTCTGGTCCAGATGAACTTACTGATGAACCAGTGGACAATCAATCCATGAAGGATTTTGCTTTTGCTGATGAACTAAAATGTGTTGTGACTATTAATGACTTTCCTTCAAATTTTTATGATGAACTCTTTAATCTTACAAATAATTTTATAAATTTCATTAGAATAGTTAGCTTTATTTTCAGGTTTATTAACAACACTAAAGCTAAGGAGTCTCGTAATAAGATAAATAAATATTTAACTACTGAGGAGCTGTAAAGAAGTACTGAATATTTAGTTAGTGTAGCACAGTTGAATGAATTTAAATCAGAAATAGATGCACTAAATAAAGGTAAAAATATTTCAAAAACAAGTAAGTTAAAATCTTTAGATCCATTCTTAGATGAAAAAGGATTACTTAGAGTTGGCGGTAGACTTAAAAATTATGACTTGCCATTTGAATCTAAACATCAAATAATTTTACCCAGTAAGCATACATTCACTAAGTTACTTTTTGAGCATGTACATAAAAAATGTCTACTTATTGGTGCACAAGGTTTGTTACATAAAATTAGATTACAATACTGGCCCTTAAATGGTAAAGGTATTGCAAGGAAAATTGTCCATGATT
Organism: Argiope aurantia; assembly: GCA_026543865.1. Lineage (NCBI taxonomy): Eukaryota > Metazoa > Arthropoda > Arachnida > Araneae > Araneidae > Argiope > Argiope aurantia. The sequence goes on along the minus strand of JAPMOR010015793.1, from coordinate 2,673,760 downwards.
GTTTTAGATGTTTTAGGTAAAGGCCTAGGGTATTAGAACAGTTAATGGGAAATTTACCTTCAGAGAGAGTAACTCCAAGTTCTGCATTTTTAAATTCTGGAGTAGATTTTTGTGGCCCTTTTCAAATAAAGTTTAAAAACCAAAGAAAGGGAATATATTCAAAGGTTTATGTAATGATTTTTGTATGTTTGTCAACTAAAGCTATTCATTTGACGACTGAAGCTTTCATTGCATCTTTATAGAGACTCTGCACCCGTAGAGGCCGCATTGCAACATTGATGTCGGATAATGCATCTAATTTCAAGGGTGCAGCTTCAGAATTAAATCGCTTAAAAAAACTAGTTTGTCGGACTAATGAGACTTTAGCCTATTATCTATCCGCAGAATCAATCCAATAGAAATTTATTCCCCCTTGTTCTCCCAATTTCGGAGGTTTATGGGAGGCAGGAGTAAAATCATTTAAACACCATCTTTATAGAACTTTAGCTAATAGTAAAATAACTATTGAAGAATTGAAACAATAGTAATTCAGATTGAATGTATACTTAATTCTCGTTCCTTAATTCCATTATCAGATAATATTGAATATGAAGTTTTAACTCCTGGACACTTTATCATTGGACGCCCAATTACTTCAATACCTGAACCGGAAATTGTAGATATATCTGACAATAGGTTGTCGCGCTGGCAATATACAACCAAATGTGTTCAAACAATTTGGGAACGCTGGAAAATTGACTATTTGAACCACTTACAGCAAAGAAATGTGTCAATTCAAAAAAAAAAATAACGTTAAGGTCGGATGTTTAGTATTATTAAAGGAAAATGATTTGCCTCCTTGCAAATGGGCAATGGCTAGAATTTTAGAGATTTTTTATGGAAATGAGGGCAGAGTAAGAGTTGTTAAATTAAAACCTAACACAGGTATTTTTACACGCCCTATTTTAAAAATTTCTCTTACCAATAAAGGATAATTTTGAAAATTAAATTAGTTAAGAAAGATAATTGTATATATTGTATGTAATTACTTATTGTATTTATATGATGCTTAGTGTACAGTTGTATATATTTTGCAATTTTATTGTTCACTTGTAAATATTTCATCTGAATAGTTTATTTACTTAATTTAAGCAAATGTAGGCTAATTGTATAATTAAAAGTGTTTTGAAATCTTGCATATTTCAATGCCGGATGGAATGTTACGTCATGGCATGCAAGAGCACCACCTACAACAATTGTGATCTTGTACCTTCGAATGCTGTAACCCGTTGAGAGCGGTTGCACAAAATAAAGCCCGAATAACTATAACGTCGTCCATATTTTCTTCTATTACATCCATTTTTAATCGACGATAACAAGCTTATTCTGTATTTTCATTTGCGTTAGGACCATATATTTGAATATTTGATATTACATATGGAAGAATAAAGTAGTTCCAATAGCAGTTATAAGTATCAATCATACTGATAAATTAAGAAAAGAGTCGGTTTGTATCTTTTAGGGATCCTTGAGCAATGCAAGTTCCAAGGGCCCATTTCAGATTCCAAAACCAGATATTTTTTTATTGCTTTTCATTTAATCTGTATATAAGCAATTCTTAAGCTATACATTTTATACCAGTCTAGAATATTAAAAATATTTACTTGTTAAAAAATTTCAAGAGTTGATTTCAGTCTTTCACATATATAAAGTAATTTCAATTTAAAATAAATTAGTAAAATAACTTTTACAAAAAACTTTTTAACGCATTATAAATACTAAAATTCATAGTTTGCCTAGATCTTTGACTTGTGATTCAGTAAGCTAAAATGGGGAGAAAAAAAAAGGTCAACACACTCATCTGTAAGCGATTTAGATAACAAGGGGGGAGGGATTGAAGAACAATGTTTCAAAGTTTAAATGACACTTTATTTTAATTTGCAAATATCCAAATAAATAGTCTTAACGGAAATGAAAGAACAGAATCAGATTATTTGGAAGATGCAGCAAAAACATTTCTAGACACAGTAAACATTGCCTCAAAGTACAACAAAAATTGCCTACTTTAATTTTCTGGAACGCGGCCTCGTAAAAAAATATATCTTTCCCCAATAGATGAAACACTACGATTCAGTATTTATCATTCATATCTACAAAGTATAAGACATAACTTTTAACCGTAGCACACACATGATTCATCAAACAATCGATCGGTTCTAGTGATATCTGAATAAATTTCATTTATGTTTTTATCATATTTTATTATAAAAAACAATTAAAAACAATGTTATTTATTGTCTGTAATTCCTAGCTTGAGGATAATTTTAGTCACTTTTATAGCTGATTTCATAGAAAACTCAGACCTAGGTATTTTAACCATTAGCTAAATCGAGGGAAGGACTATCATGACAACATCACGACTTTGAACAATAAATTCTAAACCATGAAAATAACAGGGCTTTTTAGTCTTAGCTGGATTTAAAATCTTTCATATACATGTCTCTTTTAGATGAGGAAGTGTAGACGTCCTGTTCTCAAATCTTCCAATCAAGAATTTAAAACAAAAACTGGAAGTAACAAACCTCTCGCACCTTTGGGGTTGTTGGATCCCGATTCAAAATCTAATTTTACGGCAGAATTGCCACATATATGGTCTATTACTTTGATTGATACTCTTAATTTAAATTTTGACAAATTTTGTATTGTGTGCTATGACAGTAACTGTAATGAAAAGATTCCAATTTAGAGTTCCTGAAATTTAAAATGTTTATAAAGATAAACATTTACTCATTAGAGGTCCCAAAATGATATTATAATTTTTCTGTATAATTTGGAAACTTGAGTTAATTCGATATGTATTCAAGATTTTTAAGCACATAAATTAATTATATTTGTCTTTAACTAATTGTGTGTAATCTTATTTTAATTTGTCTGTATCTTTAATTCATAACTGTCTGGAGCACGACGAACCAGTTAATATGGAAATTTTTGGTAAGTTTTGTCAATTGATAATAGCGTAATATTTTTTCAGTTGGTGTTACTGGATTATTGCGGATACTACGTTAAACTGATTTATTGATTGCTTAATCAATCATTTTATTTAATAATAAAACATTTATCACATTATGGGTCACAATTCCAAGTACTTTGAGTTCATCGTTCATTTCGCTTAGGTTCATTCAAGTTTCTTACATTTGCACATTTAGAGTTAAATTGACGATATATGGTATTACTAATTTTAATTCTTGAAAACAAATTCAAAAAATAATTCCCTAAGCTCAAAATTATTTAAATACTCAGAATCTAGAAAAAATCAGATATTTCTGCCATATGTATACAAAAAACAACACAATACAAATAAAGAAACTGAATAATTATTTATATATCTAAAGATTGCACAATAAGAAGAAAAAGAAATAATTTAAGAATTCTAACGTACAATCAATTCATAACAAAAAATTAATCATCTTCATTTTATTTATTTAAGTTTATGTAACATCAAATTCTACGGAGCAGAGAGCTCAGTAGTCACTTCGGTCAAATTCGTTAACATTGGTGACAAAAAGTAATTCAGAAGATTTCATTGTGCGAAAGTTTCATTAAATTACATAACATAAATAACAAATTTTTCTTTCATTTAAAACTTATGCTTCGTTTTGTATTTCTGCAAAGTGTATGAGTGGCACTGTTAATATGTTTACAGTGTTTTTTGTTATATGATTAGTTCTACCCCATGCAAGTAGAGACTCTCCCATGCTATCTAGCCCCGCTTATCGCTTGTCTCACTCCTGCAAGACGAGAGCTGTTTCGCTTTGTAACTGCACTCCTATAGATGTTAAATGTTCTCAGAAATCTACAAATATTATGTAAATAATGCAAAATAATCTTTATTTCAAGAATCATTTTATTTATTGGATTTTTTTCACGCCTAACATGGACTTAGATTTTTCCAGCAACAGCAAATTTGTAATCTGAGTTCATAAATACTTTCTAGTGCCTCAACAGATGGAGTCGTAAATATCTTTCCTTTCGAAATAAGACAGTGAGAGGAGTAAATTGTACCTCGGATTAGTTACTAAACTTGATGACCAGATTTATCATTAGTGATAAGGGATTCATCATATGGGTTGTTTAGTAATGGAATCAATTTCGCTGTAGATATGGCCCCTAGAATTTTGTGATGTGTAATGGCGGGCTTTCAAGGTTTAAAGATTATGCGTAATATTCTGGATAGACAATTTATTTTAATAATTATCTTCTTATTGTACAGCAATTATTCAAGTCAAGATCAGAGATAAATAGCTTATTCTAAAGTCACGTCAATCTTCTTCAAATTCCAAATAAACAACTGCTAACCATGAGCAAAAACAACAAACTGTTTGAAATCAAACATCTTTCACATAATAAAAAAAAACATGATGCAGAAATATTACATTTTTAACTGAAATAACTGGGGTAAAGTTAACTCTCGAATAATAATTTCCCAATATAAGCAACCTCTCTAGCAAAATGTATTATTACTGGAGATTCTGAAGGATTAGTGAAAAGACTTTCATGCAAACAAATGAGCCTCTTCCCGAAAAAATAACTCTCATTCTAAAATCCATCAATGCCTATAGATAAAGGAGTTGACAAATTGCCGTTCATAGCAAGGTTTTCTTTCGTCAGGGTGAATAGAAAGTACACAGGATAAAAAAAAAAGAAGAAGAAGAACAAAAAGTAGCGGAATCTTGGCTATCGGACATTTCCGTGCAAGTCATAAATCATTCGGAGCTCATTGGAAAGAGAGTCGAAGCTGTTTAAGTTTTCCATACCTATTACTATTGGCAAGAAAATTGGGCGAGTAGATGCCGCGAGAAAATGCATAGGTATTTGAAACAAATTTTGATGTTAAACATAAGAAAATTGTTTTTATCTTAAAATTATCAAACTTTTCATTTTCTTTTTAAATACAAGGCTAAATATATCAAGCTTATTTGCAAGACGTTCTTGCATATTTCGTGCGATTTTCTGAATCATCACAGTCAAAGTATGTCAAATATAATTGGAAACTGAAAAATAATAAATTGTAAAATAAAATTTAAAATGGCAAAACACTATTTTTAAAAAATACATTCTGAACTATACTATTTGGATCATTTATTTGCATATTTCAGCTAATTAATAGCATAATAAAAGAATTTAACATCAAATAGCTTATTAAAAGACTAATTAATATACATCCATAGCTTTGAAATTTCCGGTAATCAAAAAAATAAGTTATATAGACATAAAATAAATCACTTAGCAAACCTAATAGATATAAAAATACTTCAAATCTCATAAAAATTTAGCATTCAAGTTTAGATTTATATATGAAAACTTTATCTTTTCATACATAAATATAAATTAAAGATCTTGATTAAAAAAATTTATATATCTAAGATCGATATTTATATTTTTTATAGAATAAAGACACGTAATTTTAAGAGAGATGAAACAAAAAAACTAACGAAGTTTTTTAAATTTTAAGATAACTTACGTTAAGGATAGTGCTATTTTTGCTTATTAATGTTTTTGGAATATCACTAAAAATGTCAAAAATGTGCTTATTTGTTAATACATTTAAATTAAAACTTCGAAAAACTCACTCGAATTGCGCATTTTTTCCTCCAAAATATATTTGTATTAAATTTAGTAACTCTATTTCTTGTAAAACGGACAGACAAACCCAATCATATACACACATTCGCTTTTATTCTTGGACGAAAATCTTACTTTGTGAATTAAAATTCTTAGATTAAAGTCTCATCATTCGACATTTTAATTTTCGAAATATCATACATAATTTTAAAGGGAAAATTTGAAATTAGGGACATTTTTATGGAACCTAACTATCGAAAATGGAATAATAAATAATACTTAAGCATTTTAGGTATTATTTTTAATAAAGCTTTCCCTATTTCTAAATAAGTTATCTATTATTTAATGTTTATTTGATTTTCGTAACATTGCAATCTAACAAATATTATTTTGGAATATTCTTTGTATGATTTTCTTTGTCTTTTAGGACATTGTTACAAATTTAGGCAATTTTGAAACACAACATTCTCTTGATTTCCCATTGATGCTGTAATTTTTCACAATAGATGTATAAAAGGCCAATAAAGGATACTTAATATAAGTGTCAATCGTTAAAAGTGTATGATCAGGTCAGCTAACATGAGTGTCTGAAGAAGTACTCAAATATGCCGAGGACGATTGAATGACAAATCGTAATAAGGACTGATCAGTCAAAAAATCTATAAAGAAAAATATTAATTAAATCAAAAATTTAAAAAAAGATTGAATAAATCTGGAGTAAAAGAAAGAATTGCTTACAAAATTAGGGAATAATGGAGTGTAAATTACTAGTAATTTTGCACTTTGGAGTGTAAATTATAAACTTAAAACTTATTTTACTCAGATGTGATTTTATTTTTCAAATTTTTTTATTTTCCGAACAGATAATTAAAATTCTATTTAAAACAATTGTCTAAAATTTGTCATATATTTCAATCGTAAAACTTCTCGATAGTGAACCTATACATCTATGTAACGATAATCTACTCGTCAGTAGTGTAGTTTTTAGATATTAGAGAAAGATTTACTAATATTACAGCATTTTTTCGGGTCAACAAGGGGACTGCTGTGCTTTTGAAAGCTAAATTGGAAGGAAATGGATTTTGCCCCATCATCCTTAGTGCCGGGTACAGAGGGGAATTTTGTACTATAAAACACTGTTGTTTTTTAAGTCTGTTCCTATCCTTTGTTTATGCATGTTATATATAAAACAAGATCGACTTCTTGTCCTTGTTATTGGTCAGTGTAGGTTCAGCTTTTCTGACTTTCTGATAGTAATATAATTAAGCCACTAGTTGTTTCACTGGTTCTTCAGCGTTTAAAAACATTAAGATTAGCATTCCTCTCTTTTTAAAAGAAAGTTGAGAGCTGTTACATAGTAACTCTATAGTCGATATTCAAATGGAAGTCTTGGGTCTTATTAAGACTTCAAAGAAGAAGGATTCTGCCATATTCGATAAATATCAATTACGATTAAATCGAATCAACAAACAAAATATTAGTAGTTGATTGTTCATAAAAGAAAGATCGTCAAATTATCGAGGCAATCTAAAATCAAAAGATGGGAAAGAAGTGCATGTATTGTTCACATTTGCAAACCAGATATAGCAGCGACGGAAATAGCGAAGAAATTATGCAATATCTAAAAACGGGTTTGAGAGGTAGAAAGATAAAAAGTTCAAAAATGAAAATTTACTTGCAGGAAATGAACTTTTTATTTAATCGGGGATGCGAATAGGCAGGAAATACACCAACTCTGCCTGAAATAAAGGAACTCAACCGCACCATAAAAAAAGAACAGGGATCAGCACTAGAACCAAAAAATTCACAGAAAATTATTTTGGATGATGATGCCATCATGGAGAATGGGTCCGGTTTTTTATTAGCTGGTATCAATCCAGATAGTACAGTTCTACTTTTTGCGGGTACAAAAACACTAAGAATCCTGAAGAACGATAAAAGCTTCTTTATGGATGGTACGTACATGTGTCTTCCTGTATTGTTACCAGGTGTATACAATGCAGTTCATGCAGTTTTTACAAAAAGGGATTAGAAAGACAGAATAATTGCCAAATATTTTTTTCTGCTTCTCAGAAAGAATGGTGAAACTTACTCAAAACTTTTTACTGTTTTAAATTATCTAGGGTGGAATCCTCATTCCGTTACTATGGGTTTTGAAATAGCTGTGATAAAAGAAGTGGAGTGATATGCGGTATAATGAAAGAATTTGAAAAAATAAAAAGATGTAAGATAATGTTACAAATATATTAATATTAAGTTAAAACAATTTAATTAATTAATCAATACTTATTAAAATAAATGGATGTGATAGTAATTTTCCTTTTATTAATAAATTGGTAAAAATTTAAAATCGATTATTAATTTGAATTTTTCAATGTACAATAAAAATAATTTTTAATTTTAATCAAATAAATAATTTAAAATATTTATTATGTGCGCACAATTTGAAAAGTTGTTATTTGTGATGTTGATTTATGTGCAGATTTATATATTATATACACTGAAGTGACAAAAGTCGTGGAATAGCAGTATACAGATATACAGATAGCAGTAGTATCACTCAAAATCACAAAAATAGGCAGTGCATTGGCAGGGATTTTGTTTGTATTCAAGTGATTCACGTGCAAAGCTTTCTGATGTAATTACGGCCACACAACATGAATTAACAGACTTTGAACGCGGAATGATAATTGGAACTATATCCATGGGATATCCCATTCCGGGAATCTTTAGGGAATTCAATATTCCGAGATCAACAGTGTGCCGAGAATACTTAATTTCAAACATAACCTCCCACCATGGTCAAGGCAGTGGTCGACCGTCTGCACTTAATGACGGAAACCAGCGATGTGTGCGTAGAATTTTCAGAGTTTACTGACAAGCAACATTGAGTAAAATAACCGCAAATATTTCTGCAGGGTGCTTCCAACGATTTGTTGAGTCGATGCCAAGTCGAGTTGCTGTACTTCGCCGTCCAAAAGGGGATCCGAAACATTATTAAGAGGTATTCAACGACTTTTGTCACATCAGTGTATATTAACACTTAATAATTATTTTAGATACTTATATAAATATTTCATTGCATAACTGCAACTATTTATAGAAATATATATTATTTGTATGCAAAGATGTCCGTAATACTTACTTTCTCAAATCTGCTGCAGTTCCAATGAAATGTCCCAAATTTATTATTGAGTAGTGATATTTTAATGTCGAGCATCATTTGTATTTTGAGTTTATGAAGTTGAGAGACAAATGTTATGTAATAAATATCTAAAAACTGAAAACGTAAATGACATTTAATTCCATTTCTCCCACGCTCTCTCTCTCTCTCTTTTGTAAATTTATTCTCATTAATAAATACAGCTCAAATGTCAAGAATAAATTTTTTAAAATGCAAGTGGCTGTTGATTAACAATTTATTAGAGAACTAAAAAGCTGTAGTTTTCTTTGTGCAGAAGCTGTTTTCAGGTTAATAAAGATATAAAAAATGAAATGCAAGAAAACAATAATAAAATTCATTCTATAAATAATATATTTTAGTATATGAAATTTTATTTGTCAACCCTTCCAGTGCAAAGAAATTAAATTTATGTAATCTTCTAGTTTAGATTTATTATAACAATTGTTCTCTAATTTTCTATATGTGATACATTTATTTCTGTCACTTCAGCATTATAGAAGGCAAATAAAATTAATAAAACATTATTCAAAATCGTTGAAGTTTCCATGAAAAATTGATAAAACAAATTTAGCTAAGCCTTTTTTCACTAAGTTTGTCTCTAATATAACTGCGATAGCTATTTCGTTGGTGGAAGAAATTTTTCAAAGTTTTAAATATGTATTTTAATTAAATCATTTTATTTACAAAATAAAATGATTTTTCATGCATATACTATACAAATTCAATATCTCTGGTATAACATATGTTTCATAAGCAATAAACTTTAAATAAAAGATTAATTTATGTTAAAAGAACTACATTAAGTACTAAATAAGTTTCAAGTATAATTGCTATTACATGTACCATAAACTGGGTTTATTTTGATTTACCTCAATTTGTATCCCTATAATAAAAAACGAGAAGAGGAAAACCATTTCCTTAGGCAAATAATATTTAGTATTGATAATTTATTAGTTACATAATAAGTTCATGCTGGACAATCGTAAGAAAGTCTTTTTACTTTAATTTTAGTATTTTGAACATTCTTTCAAAGAGTATACATAAAAATGTAAACATTCGTTTGTTCAAAATCGGTAATCTCAGAAAGCTTTTCGCCGATTACTTAGAAATTCATAACGTTGCATTCGAATGCAGGAGGGGTTTTATATAGTTATTACATATATATGTAACAGGTATTTTTTTTTACTGTTTTTGATAATGGAATGCAACAGATGGGCCCCTTTAAAACAACGCCATCAGTTGGAGGGAAAAGCAACACACGCTATACTAATGATTTTAGGATTCCAGTTGAAAGTTTCCGATAGCGCTGTTAAATTGAATTTTTAATCATTTCGATTTATTTTCATTTTGATTTAATTATTTCATGTTACATTTCCTTGAAATTGGGCTACGTATTTTATCATGGAGTTCATTTCGTGCACTCAGCAGAACGGCAAAAAAAAAGGACTGCTACACGCACATATAAAAATTTGGCATTTGGCTCTATAACAAAATCACTTCAAAAGAATTCAACGATGTCATATGCACTGAAATACCCGATGTCTACGTCGAAAATGATTTGCATGACGTGGAGACGAAAAATATGATACGTGTACCTTACAGTACATTGAATCCAATTTCACCATGCATGATAGACGATAAATGCTCTCTCGATCATTAAAAAGCAACCCATTTACAGGAAATCATGGTTATGCTTTACACAGAAGATAACGGTCAATTAGCAACCACAGAAATGAGAAACGATTGTAGCGAAGTAGATAATCGGCGGATTGTTCCTGATTCGCCTTTACTACGACGTCGGTGGACAGCCTACCATTTTTATATAAATTACGATATTCAAATTGTACACAGAGCATCCAATCAAGATGCTTCTTCCTTCGCATGCTATTATTAAGGGTGCCCTGTCCAACATCTTTCCAGTAATTGATAATTGTCAATGCCATTATTCACCGTGCATCCATTGCTCTGAATTTACTGGAAAACGACTGATACTGGGTTGTATGTATTAATGACATGTGCATCATATCCAAATCAAATTTGTGCATTGTTTGCAATCAAATTGACCACCTACTCTCCCTCACATCCTGCAGAGCTATTGTATATATATAAATAACACATGATTAAGGATATTTTCAGTCGAATATGCAAGGAAAATTTAAGCATGAACATGGATTTCTCAGCAGAACTCTACAACGAAGCGATAATAATGGTTGAAGATTTGTGTTTAAAAATCACAGGCAAGATTATCAATCAAATGGGAATCCTATTACCTAATCGATTTGCTATTGCGTCGTTCGATGTAAAAATGCGTCGTCAACAAGATTACAACAGTTACGATCTTCTATACATTTATGATAAAATAATACAAATTGTCAATAACGGCGCTGGAGAAATCTTTTTCTTAGACGAGTTAGGAGGAACTGGTAAAATATTCCTAAATAGATTGATTCTGGCAGCAATTTCATATCAAAATAATATAGCCTTATCTCTTGAGTCTGAAATGTCTGCGACATTTATACCAAAATGTCATAAGGATTGATAGTTAGAGGAATTACTCATTCAGTTTTATAATAGCCATTGAGCATGCTATTCGTTTAAATTCCCGTGTACATTTCCAAAGCATCTGGTAAAGGAAAAATACTGCAGGAATTCAAACTTATTGTTTGGAATAATATACAATAGCACAAACAAATTAGCTCGAGGCTCTTCATCGATCATTTAAAGATCTGCATACAAACATCACGACATTTGGCTAAATATTAATATTGATTGTAGGTGATTTCAGACAAACATTGCCTGTAATTCCTTGATTGACACTAGTGGATAAAATGAATGCTTGCATGATATATTCTATTCTGTTATGATACGTAAAGATGTTGTATTTAACTACAAATATGCTGGTCCAACTACAAAACGATTGTTTAGCTCAGAGATTCTCATATCAATTGCTAAAAATTGGTAACGAAATGGTGCCGGTTGATCTGTCCTCAGGACAAATTTCATTGCCTCATAACTTCTGCATTTTAGTGATATCAAAAGAAGAAATGGTTGAAAAAGTATTTCCCAGTACACAAATTAATTACAAAAGCCACGTCTGGCTGGGAGAATGATCTATTCCTTCTGTCCAGAAAAAAGACATTTATGAGCTTAACGAAAATAATTAGTTTAACATTCAAATTGAGGTAGTCACGCACAAGTCCATCGACAGTAGAAACAAATGAAGATTTGGGGAAACAAATGAAGTATTTAATTATCCAACAAAATTTTTGAATTCACTCGACTTACCAGGGATGCCATCGAACGCACTGTAATTGAAAATTGGCGTTATATAGAGAAATATCAACCAACCAAAGCTTTGAAGCAGCCATGGCTTGCAATAAAAAAATTAATGAGCAATATCGTAGAAGCAATAACCATGACAGGACTTTTCAGTAGTTAAGATGTCCTCGTTCTTCGAATTGCATTTGCAATCACCTGCAATAAAGCTCTGGGCTAATCTTTAGAATTGTGAGCTTAGATATAGACATGGATTCTTCTCACATTTACAATTATATATTGAGTATTCTAGAGTCAGGAAACCAGATAATCTTTATAAATGCACAGAAAATTGGACTACAAAAAATACTGTATACCCACAAGCATTGTAAAATGAATCGTACTCGAAATATGCGCTTTCTCTTTTCTTACATTCCCATTTAATCTGACTGAGCCACAGCAACGCGTGGACAGGTACAGCTAGTTTTAAAATATAAATGCAAAGTAGAAAAGAAATTCAATTATTTTTATGGATGGTAGTATCATAACATTAACATTCTTTTGAATATTCCTTCAAATTTAATACAAAATTACCAATATTTTAGCTTGTTTTGAGGGAAAAAATGACCTGTTACAAAAAATATTCTAATATAATGTGTGTGTGTGTTTTTATCGGACGATATATTAGTAGGAAATAATTTATTTCATGTTAATAACACGATTCTAAATTTCTATTACAACGAAGTTTTATGAATTGGTTGAAAGTAGATAGAAGTGGAAGTTCACTCACATAATAATGAGATAAGAAAGCTTTTTTTCTTTCTTTATTGTCACAGCAATAATTTCTCCTTCAATGCAATAACGTAAGGGAAACTTGATTTCTTTCAATAAAGAAAAGAATGCTTCAAATTCAATTGTTCTGCTTCAAGTTTGAAATTGATCTCGATTGGATTTCTTCAAACTATTTGGATAGACAACTAGATATTTTCCATAGCAGAATGTCTGAAACGTAGACATAGGTTTCACAGAAAAGATTGCTTAAGGGCCCGTTCATCAAGAATCAATCGGCCCATCGAAATGTGCCAGTGAAACCGTTTGTAATAAAGATAAAATAAATTTTCAACAGTTCTGAATCTACAATGCGAGACATTTTATGTCAACGGACCAAATAGACTATTTATATAATTCTAAGCAACGGAAAACGAAAAAATAACTTCAAAATCAGAAGTTTCATCTGAAGTTGTAATTCATTTTATTGTTTCAATTTCAGAAAGAGGGTAATTGACTTCAGCATAAAGCCAGATCGCTTGTTTTGTAAGAGAGTAAGGACAGAGTGCATCTTACTGGAAAAGAGCAGATTTTATGAGTAAAAACTCTCAGTAAAAATGTAATTGCATATAGTGGAAGAGTTCATTACTAGAAGATTCATTCATGACAATTTTTAAGGAATTATTTTGCATATGTTTTTAAATTCCTGATTTAAATTTATACTACATATATTAATACATAATTCAATTTTTTTTATTCTGTTTTATTTTCCAGTGGTCGATTTCGGTTACCGTTTAATCGTGAATCTTGAAGAAAGTAAAATTTGAATGTAGATTAAATATCTCACTGATTTTCACAATAGCAAACGATCCATTAATGAAATATTATTATATTTCTATATCAGCAGGCTCTCACTTTTATGCACTCTGTATTTACTCTATTTCATATACAAAATGAAGTTATTTAGCGAACAAATAATTTATCCTTATTACAGTACAAATTCAAAAGAAATACAACAGAATCGACATTGAATCTATAAAGAAAATCAGAAATGTTTCAATTTGTGATACTCTGAAAGCTTATATTTTGAAGAATATATAACACACCATCTCGTGAAAGCTTAACGGCCATACTCGGAGCTTCTTCCAACTATTTATGGCATTTCAAGACTACTCCTTTGGCAACTATCCCCACTTCAGAAGTCATTCCACTGCTACTAACTATTAATTCTACACCACAAACCTCACTTAATTTATCTTCAAATTTTAGAAAAAATTCCTTTTTCCTTGCTCATAGTAATATAACACATATTTTTCAGTTTGAACTTATGGAGTTAAACATATGAATTAAGAAGAAATATGCCATAAACTGAGGAAACTCAATAGTTTTTTTTAAACGAAAGTCGTTATCTATACTTATATAAAGCTCAATGTGTGTGTGTGTGTGTCTTGGCGCTCTACAGGTCAGACCGTTTGACCTACAGCTACCAAATTTGGTACATGCATATCTTGGAGGTCGGGAATGTGCACCTGGGATCCCTTTTTTTGAATTTTTAATTAGAATTTTAATTATTAATTAAAAATTAACTTTCCCGCCAAAAAATCTTCCTTTTCGCCCACCGCCAAATCAGTAAGGCTTCAGTTTTTTCCCCACGCTAATGAGGCTAGGCTTAACATTTTCGGCCGATTATTTAAAACGATTCTGTTTATTTTCTTAATGTTTGATGCATTTAAAATTAAACATAGTTAATTAATCAATCTTTCAGATTCATTCTGAAGTATTTTTGAATTAAAATAAAACAGAATAAATGAAATTAAAAATTTCTAATCTGCATAGCATTACCCCAACTGGCGTAGAAAAATTCACGGATTTGCGTTACCATAACTGGCGTTGAAAATTCACGCATCACCGCCAAATGAGTAAGACCAGTTTTTCTTTTTTTTTTTTTTTTTTTTTTTTTTTTCCCTCACTCTATTGTTTTATGACCGGCACAGAAAATCCCCGGATGGAAAATTTTATAATCATTCTATAATAAATTTTTATTAAATAGTACAGTTAAAAAATAAAAGAATAGTTTTTTTTAATTTGAAACATATAATTAAAAATACAGGATGACCATAAGATAACTTTCCTAGTTTGGAAATATCTGCAACTAAGACTAATTATTTTATATTCACAAAACTGACCAATAATAATTACAACGATTGCATTCAAAATGGAATATGCATAATTTGACTAACGCTCGAGAAATACACACACAAAATTGGTTAATATATTATTAACACCTCCAGAAAAAGTGATTAAATAATTCTAAAATACATCATTGAAAACATAGTGTAACGAACACCTAACTTAAACTTGATGTGCAGAAAATATGCTTTATCATAAGAAATATGAATGAAAGAAATATAATGGACATGAGAAAGTGCAAAGCTTTTATACAATAACTAAACATTACAAAAAAACAAAAAAACTAGCGCGCAATGATTTCTATTAAGCAATCCACAATTTATTTTTAAATACGAGTTTGCGTCATGCGAATAACCAACTTCCTGTTTAAAAATTGTTCATTTCATCTTCCCTTGCCGATTAATATAATTTTATTGATAGGAATAATAACCAATGCATAAACAAAGACACAAAAATTACTGATATTCATAAATTATCTTCTGTTTCTATATTTTCAAACTCAGTATCATAAAATAAGCACATTCAAAAAGCTTTAACACAATTAAAGGCTTATTTCTAACAAATTCTAATCCCATACATTTAAAGTACTCCTCTTGTTGCAAATAATTCGTAATTTTTAATAAGCTAATTTCTTATCAGTTTGGTTGAATCAGCAAAACATCATTTATTTTTAATCCATCAGTTCAGTTATGTTCATTAAGATGGAACACACTTTTTACTCTTGCCCTGGATATTATGGTCACGCATTGTCTTCAATGATAAGCCAAGCTAATTAACAATATATTCTTGTTTTCGCTTCAGTATTCAAAACATTCTGAAATTCATTATTTTGAAATTAGAAATATCTAGTTTTTTGCACCTACATTTCGAAGTCTATTTCATACAATTTTTTACTTCATTTCAATCAGTAAAGGAATGAAATGTTTTTTTAAATATTTAATATAAATTACAGCTTTACATGGTGTAATATTCAAACAAACTTATTAGTACTAGAGGAAGAATTCTGCTTTCATTACCAAAACATTAATTACATAAAAATTCTTCAACACTTTTTGATGAAAATACTTTTTTAAACAATCTGTGCAAAAAACATTTACTTCTAACGAAAATCTGAAATTCTTATTCAAAAATTATTATTAACTAATTCAAAAAATGTAATAAATTTTCAGAAAAAGAAATTTAAGTAATAAAATTGGATATTATAATTTTTCATTGTGGAGAAAAAGGATGATTTTCATATCAGAATGAGAAATATGCATTCTGTATAGAGTCCTTCTAGCCGTTCCCTGCCAAAGGTAACTAAGCCCCAATAAATGAAAGCAAGTGGCATTAGTTAATGATGAGTTCAAATGCGATTGAACGCATCTGCCATACCAAGTAGGAAAACACTTTAACCTCTCCCCCCCCCCCCCCAAGCCACCTTGCCCTGTGGAATGGGATCAGTTTATCCACACACACACACATCCTTTCATTTTACTATCTATTCATCATGTATGTCGTAAGGTGCAATAGTACTTCTATCTCGGACGCTTAATAACTCCTAAACACAACCTCTAAAAGCTCTGTAGATATCTGCGTGATAACATTTCCAAGAGGTCCTTTTAAGGATCCCAGAAATTTTATCAGCTTCTACCAACTTAAAACTAAATTGCACATTTTCTTCAATGTCCACAAGCACATATAAAATCGTTTCGCTCATGAAAATGGTATTTTGTAAAGCATACTAACCAGGGCCAATCAGACCGATATAAGGAGTCCGTGCAGAAGGGTCCCTCGGGCTAGAATACTATAAAAATCAAACTAGCTTATTTAAAATAAAATCAAGTATCAGTTAATTTTTAGATAGTTAATTTTAGAATTATTTCATACTTTTACGTTCGTTTGCAACCTTTGTTTCTTTCTTACAGCTATTAATTTAATGGTAGTGAATGCAACTGCAAAAAAAGTAAAAAGAAAAAAATGTATATTGTTTAGTCATCTCTAGAAGAGATAGTCGTTTCTTGAATACAGGGCTAATTTTTTTACCACCTTGCCGCGCGCCTTAGCATCCATTAAAAGTTTGAGTAGTCCTTGCACAGAAGAGGTATTTTGTTTGTAGCATAACATTTATTATTATTGTATTTATTAGCTAGATAAACAATTTTTCCCGTTCTTTCCCTCGCATGCGCATTCAGGAGGGCCTACAGTATCTTATATGTAATGGGATCCACTTGCCGTCGAGCAAGCTGGCACCTCGGCCAGTATGTCACTGCTGTAATTCAATGATGCCTTCAGATTGTAACATTTGTGGTAAAGGGGTTGGGAATAGGTGCACCCTCAAGCTTTTATGGTCAGGGAATGCAGTTCAGAAATCCTTACCCTAAATTCTTATTGGACTAATATTTCGAATTGTTACTATGCTTAGGGCAGTGGGTCAGAAAAAGGCATTCCCGTTTCAATATAAAAAGATATTTGAAACTGAAAAGGAATTTTGTGACATACATATATAGCGATATCTACAATCAACCTACTTTACAAAAGTGAAGTCATTATCATTAAAGTCTAAGTTGAGTAATTTGAGTATTTTGAATTCTAATTCGTAGGCAATTCGATTCTTTTTACCTAGTCCGTCGAATTTCTTATCAATATAATATTAAAATATCGTCTGCAAATCAAAATTATTTTGCTTACTTTAAAGTCAAGGCTACAAATTGCGACAAGATTTTTTTAATTTATATTTAGTTAAATATTTTATGTTGCTAGTGATCCTTAATTTCCTCTCTCAACTGATAGTTATTCAATGTATGCAACCAACAAAACAATACAAAATTCTTAATTTAAATTTTTTTTAAATAGGCATATTATAATTATTATAGTAAATCTGTCAATACCTTATCAGTAATTATTATCTCATTACTTCTTGAAAATCCATGGTTCATTTATTCTTTTTATATTATTTACTATGGAAATGAGAAGCATTATGAATGAATCCCCTTTTCCATTTATAGCTTTAAAATTATCATTTCTTTTGTCTAAGTTTTCTTAGCTCAACACTTTTGGATGAATAGATTTTCTGTGATAGTCTCGAATTGGTCTAGTTCCACTCTTTCATTATTTTTTACTGCTTTTCTTTGCCTTATTTGCGTGTAAATTCATGATTTAGTTTAATAGATCTAAAAAAAAATTGTAAGTATATGCAGATATCAGTGACCTTAGTATATTAATGATAAATTAAATAAATCGAAAAAAGAAAGTCTTTTTTTTCCCAAATATTAGAATAAGAAATTCGAGTGTTTTCCCATAAACATAATAATGATGAATGAGAATTTAATTTCAGTTGAAGTTCGAAACAGTTTTGAATTAAATATCAAGGTAATATTTTTTCCCCTTTGTAGCAGTTTTGAGTTAGCAAGTCTAAAATAACATGATTTATTTCTTTTCCAATAGTCATTAAAATAACAATATTTTTTTTATTTAAATCCAGAATTTTTTTTTATGGATTTTGCTTTGAAATGCATCATTTATATCTCTCTCTAATATATAAATAAATCTTTTAAAATGAGTATTTTAAAGAAATAAGAGTTATTTACTTACTCAAGAGAGGTACATTTTAATAGAATAAATTATTAGCATATACAATAAAAAACGTAGTAATTAGTATATATAATAACAAGCTTAAACACATATTTAAAGATATTTTTTTTACTATCATGTTCTTTAAAATTTTGAAAGTGAATGCCTAAATAGTTAAAATTATATTTCTAGTCTTAAAATGTATGCATAATACTACATTTATATGTATAACTTAAGATATTTTGAAATACTTTGCATAAGTAAAGCAAGAAAAGACAACAGCGCTCAAATCGATCTTACTTAATGATTTTTTTCCTTATTGCTTTCTTTTTACTTTCCTAAATTGTTTTACAGTTAAAAAAAATGTCCGATCCTTATTTATAAAATATCCAAATTTTGTTTAAAAAAATTGTGGATTTTAAACTACTCTATAAAAAAATTAATGTTTATTTTTTTTAGTACCAGAGCTACTGAAAATAACTTCCTTGAATAATGCTAATTAATAATATTAAAAAGGTAATTCTGACAATTAATGTTGATCCGTTAAATGTTCTTTCTTTCATAACATTCGTTACTTCAAAATCTTTTATACAGAGATTAATTTTCAAAAAATAAATGTCTGATTTTTGAAGGTGGAGGGAAGAAACTGGCCCGAGGCTTGCTTTGCTTAAAGCTGTTACTGAATTCGTACCTGAATATAGCAATAATCTGATTTGCCGGAATATTTCCATCGGTTTTTGAAAGTGGTGAGGCTAACTTTAGATTAAATTTGTCGTATAACATATGTTTTGAAAATACTCTATTTTAGACTTCAATAAATACATATGTCGTTATTCTGATCAAACACACAGTGAAAGGAGAAAAGTCCTTTTCAAATTCAAGTAAATAAAATTTATCAATATATATTGATATGAAAATCGAGAAAAAAATGTACACTTCAGATTATTACAAAAAATATAGAGAGAATGAAAAAATAGTTTCCATTACATTTTGAAACTTTTCGTTCAACTTTGGGTTAAGGATACTGTTGTTACTTTGAATTATTAAATTTAACAAATGCATTACAATTTGACTTACTTCCGAATCAGTAATATGTATAAGCTAAAATAATGACATAAATATAGCTGTTCTTTTCTTCAATACAACTACATAATCCATTGTGCGCTAAACTACTGGGTATATTTTCAAATGATATTTGAAGAGAAAACTGAAATCTCCCTTTAGAATGAAATAACCTTAATTATTGAAGAATTAACAATATTTTAAAATTGTACAGAAAAGACAATTTTTGAGCAAATTTTAGAAAATAATTTCACTTTTTAAATAAGGTAATAATTTCCCCTTGTTGCATTTTTTTTTTTTTTTTGTTCTTTTGAATATCTTTATAAAAGATAATTTTGAAATTTATTATGATTTATACTAAGAGTTATTAGGATTTATACTTATTATAATTATTTTTTTATTATCATATCAAATCATGAAGCTCTTTTGGATATGAAATCGATAATTTATATTTTTATGTAGTTTAATAGCATGTTGAGAGTTCAAAATGAAACTTTGTGAAATATCATTTTAAAACTGAGTTCAAATTAATTGTATTAATTTTTCAGTTTTGAATTAATCAAAATGTAGGGTAGAACTTCTTCCGAAAATGTATGGAATGCGTTGTATTTCGCTTTTGGAAGATCGCTTTTATCCAGTAACATTCCTAATTAAAGCATTTCTAAAACTCTAAACAAAAGATAGAATGTTTTCCTTTCAAGATATTTCGACCAAACAAGCTTCAAATGGGCGCGCTGTTTCCTATACTTTAGTGAGTGTATTGAAAAAATATCCAAGAATGAAAAAAATTATTCCAGATAGTTTTTTTTTAGTTACATTATTAAACAGGAATCGCAGTTAGGCTTTTTATTTATTGGTTATAATTCGTTTGTAACACTCATCAAATTCAATTAGAACCGAAAAATGTTAATAAGCCTTTTTTGTTTTCCTTTTCCATTATTTTTGTAATTGCTAAAGCTTAAAATATAAAGATTAGCTTACAAGTTAACCTCTAGATTTATATAAAAAAAATCATAAAACGGAAAAATTAAATAAAATAAAGTATATCAAAATCAATAATTTATCATGCAGTAACGTTTCCCCTTTCTCTTCACGTGGCAATTGGCATTCCGGCCAGATGTTTCGTCACCCCTTTCCCCACACATAGTTAAGTGCCTACGGACCACCAGATGTGAATCCTTTTTACTAGTAAAGTCATTGTGACTGCTCATATGTGTCACAGATGTGTGTCTTGTCGTTTCAAATAGATTCGTCATATCTTCAAGGGAGAAGAAAGTCAAAACATCCAGATATTCAACTTTTTTTCCCTTATGAAGGGACTCCTCCAATCTTCAAGAAACGATCAATCACCAGCAATCGTTATCATTAAGTGGCGAAGTCAGGTGGACTTTAGACTTTGTTAGTTGTGAATTGATTATCATTATCATGTGTTCGGGAAGGGTCAGCTTCAAAGATGGATTAATAACAGACATTCCAATGATCAACTGGAGACCATTGAGGAAGCAATGCTGAGTAGCTATTGGGTGATAGGGAACTAAAGTTCACCAATGAGAGAATCAGAGGCGGAGATCTGACGGAAATAAAATGCGGTATTTTTTTATTTCTTTAGATAGGAGAGAGGAGAGCAGTGAGAGGCGTCGAAGGAGAATTCGGAGAGACGTCGGTGTCGGAAGATGTTCCTAATTTTGTGAGGAGCTCTGTGTGATTCTAGTTTCTGTGTTAGGATCCACCCGATAAAGATCGGTGTATTTCTGAAGCGGCCCCTGGAGTAGGCGTTTTGAGCTAACAGCCTGTTAGCGTTTTCTTAGTGTCTATTCTCCGATTTGATCGAGAAACTATTTTATGATTAAACATTCAAATGCTGTGTGAATTTTGTGAATAATATTAACCTACATGAGAACAAGTTCTTTTTGTGTACATATATAAGACTGTAAAGATATAACAATGCTTTCAGTATCTCCCTTCCCTCACTGAAAAATTGCTGCTCTATTGCATCTATTATTTCTTCTCCTTCTGTCTAAATTTACTCTGAAGCGCTTTGTTGTGACACCGAATGCGGCTCTATAAATTTTTCGGTAGTTTTTACTTTGCTCTTCCTCGTTGTTATCCAGAGGCAAAATCTGGTCGATTAAGGCTCCATAGGCACTTTCTCAAATCCTTTGAAGTGGCGTTCGACTGACTATCTGGCCAACATTTCTTCCATGTAAATGTAAAGATTTTCTTCAAACAATGCTCAGCAAATACTGATATAGGATAATCTAGCAAGTGAGTGCTTCCTAGCCAATGGATCTGAAAAAAAATATCTCGTTAAGGGAGTATCTTTTTTTACATTTTATTTCTCTTTTTATGCGAATCACTCGTTATGCGTGATAATCGTTAAGCGAGGTTTCACTGTAAAAGCATTCTTACTTTCTAACTAAAACTATATACATCTCTGATTTGTATTCGATAGCTCCCTGTTTATCATGCTGCATAACTGAAAAATCGAGATTAAAATCTTCGGCAGTTTTAAGATCAGTTAAGATCTCCTGCAGTAGTTTTTGCAAGTTTAAAATTTCAATTCTTAGTTTCAGTTTAACTGTGAAACAAATAACATTATTAGCTTAATTATTTGCTTTAAATTTGCTCTTTAATCTTCTTTTATGGTTAATACGATTAACGCAATTAATTTTCTCACAAGAAATGGGGTGATACACTTGAAAAACCTTAGTTCACCTCAAGCTTTCTTTTATTTTAGGTAATGCACAAAAACAAAATTCTTACTTGCCAGTAGGTCAGTGAATTTGTCTTTGTCTAATTCTATTTAAGTTAAAAGTTAAACAAAATGAGTTGAGGGTTTTGATTTTTTCGCTTGAAAACTTCGACGCTTTCTGATATTTCGTCAGATTCTATTACAGGTAGTTAAAGTTAATCACATATTTTAAATTATATATTTCAAATTTTGGCAATTCCTCTCCTTTTTTTTTGTTATTTTCGTTCTCTGTGTATTACTTTTAGATTTATTTATGTATATCAATATGTTATATGCTATTTAGTTACTTCGGTGTTAAATAAAATACTAAATTAAAACAGTTAAATAATAAATGTATGCTGATAATTTAAATAATAAGAACATGTAAAGATTCATTCTGGTGAAAACAAAACAAAACAAAGAAAAAGAGGTAATCTTACTTTTAACGTTACATTATATAACAACTCAACATTGCCTCACAACATTTTTAAATCTTTTTTTATGATTTAAATAGTTTAATAAGCTCGTTTGAAAAAATATTTTAATGAAAGAATAAAAGTTCAGTGTTAAAGAAATTCTATTAATGTTTTTAAAATTGATTTTTCTCTTTCCTGCAATCTTTATATTCTAAGATGCCTTTCAAACTTTGGGAATTTCACTACTAGCAATTAAAAAAAATGCTGGATAAGATTAAATTGAAATCACAGTAAACACAGCACAAAAAGGAATGATGCATCGAAATATTACGATTGAAGATTTTATTAACTTCAACTGATATTAAAGGTGTCTGGAAAATATCTGTTTGTAAAAAGGTAAAATTATAGATAAGTCCACCAAAACATTTACCTCACACACTCATCAATTTGTTTTGAAGTGAAAGCACAAATTTTAACAATGAATTGGCTATAAACAACTTTCTCCGATACGAAAATTTTAGTTATATATATCTTGCTAAGTAGACTTTTAATAATAAAATAATTACATTTATCAAGCTTATTTCATTAAAGTGCTTTGTATATTTGCAAATAAGTATAATGTTTTCTTCACTAAGCCACAGAAAAATATTCCAAATATTATTAAACAGAAAATTTCAATAAGAAATATAGATGGCAAGCAAATATGTGAGTGAGAATGGAATATATAATACTACAAAAGAATGAGTAGAATATATTTAATTTATGCGATTTTATAAAGAGACGTATCGGAACAAAGTTGTGTTCCGTATGCAGAGAGAAAGTACGCATGACGCCATCCGTGGAAGGAACCAATCATATAGCAATATTTTCTTCCATACTCGAAATAGAGTAGAGAATGGGAATATGTAACCAAGCAATTATATCATCATTGCATCCTCAATAGGAGTGAAAACCTTAATACTCGGACGGTTTTCCGGTAATTACTCGAGGTAACCTCTTGAATACACGCCACTGCTGCTATTATAAATTGGAGGAGAGAGCTATATATACGATTCTTTTACTATTCCTCTTGCTAAAAGAGTATCCAAACTGTTTTCACTGAGGCCTTCAAGCAAGATAGTTTCATTTTGTTTCAAATTGCTTTTCCTTCCAGAAAATTAATGCAGTCAAATTTGGCTTATAAAGTAAGCCAGATTTAGTATTGCGTTATAAATCAAGCTAGTTAAATGTCCCGAATAAACGACACAAATAAGAAGTTATGTATTCGGGATACAGCAAGGCTCACGGCATGCAATGAAAAGAAAATAAACCTAAAAACTACTGATGATGATGCTGTTCTTTATTTTCAAATTGATCCGTGCAATCAGTTCAAAACAAGGTTAATAGAGGCAGAACAAAAGCTGGTGGATCCGTCAGGCTATTGAAGACATGCCCCAAATAACTCGAAATTTGTGTCATAATTAATTGCATGTCAGAGAAAAAAGGCAATAAAAAATCTTCACGAAGAATATCTATTCCTGAACAATTTCTCTCTCTTTGTCCACCTTTTCTACAGCAGCGCAGACAGAAGTTTCTCCCATTCTCCTGTTTGAAGTTCTTTCTCTCTACTTACTAAAGAATACAAAAAGATATTTCACATTCCATTTTTAAAGAGTCGAAATTTGTAAATTAAGTTTGACAAGGGAAATGAATGCCTGAGGATCAATTATGTTTTTCTCTCTGGATATATCTTTCAGTTACCTGCATATTATTTGCAATATTCATAGTGTGAAATACACCATTTGGTTGTATGCTGTTTTTGTGTAAAATTATTAATAACACGATTCATTGTTTTAAAATAATCAGTTGTATTCTTTTTGTGGTGCCATTCAGCACTTTGATGAGCAGACTCTTTTCATAATATCTTTATTAAGTTTCATCACATCGACAATTTTTCTTTATTGACATTATATAAACAATTTGATAAATATTCTGAAATCATTCATGTTTTTAAAATTTCTTCTAATGTTAATAAGGTTAAAATAAAATTATCTTCACCTTTTAAACTCATAAATGATTTGTGATTTCTTTCATTAGATGTGCGATGTGAAAACTTTGTGTGAACGTTTATCATGAATATTTTATTTTATTTGTGTTTAGTCTATGTATCCTATTTTATTTGTAGGTTTCTATGCATTTTCTTATATTTGCTTCTATTCTGTGATATGCGACACTTTCATTTTTCTGTAATCATAAAACAAATAAATAAAACCCTTTATGGAATAATATTTTACTTCATTGAACAAAATGAGTTAGAGATTTATCAGTTATGGTAAATTGGAAACACTAATTAATCAGTAAATGCCTAAATATACAAGTATAATCAACCTACTTAAAATTTTTATTATATTACGGTTAATTAATTGTATTATTTTCTTTACTCTCTAATAAGATGACACTTTCTATTTTGGGAATATTTTCTTATTTTGATTCAAATATAAATCCATTGAATACTTGATTTATTTATGTAATCGAAGTAGTTTTAATATTGAATTATAATCGTTATGAATGGTTTATTTTTTGCTTACAGCTATCAAAATCTAATAAATTGATGCACGTATGGTATACGGGCAAAACAGTTAAGCGGTTAATCAATAAATGCCTGAAATCCCTTATGTAATTAGATTAAAGATTAACAACCCATAATAAGTTATATTTTGAAATATTAAATAATTTTAACAATAAAATTTATAATTGAGCTTTGTACATTTTAATGTACTCCATACACTCTCCAAGTTTATCTGACGAATTTGCTTTAATTGCTAAACCGGTTATGTTTTGAAAATTCCGTTATGCATTCTTCATTCACTTCTAAAAATATTTGTTTCTAGTTCTTTCTATCGAAGAAAATAAATCAAAGTAGTTTTATGTATGAAATTAACTCTGAGATACGAAATACTTTGGAAAGTCAGTAGGATTTCATTCATTTCCCATGAGAAGGTCATCCATTTGCTACAATTTTTTTTTATGGTCAGAAATTTGAGTTGAACATGAAGGATACAAACATTAAAAAACCTTAAAAGTGAACGATGCCTTAAAAGTAATATTTTTTTTTCACAAAAGGATGAAATAAATTGAAATGTCCATTGAAGTCCTTGGAAATTATCGTTCCTGTTTCCAAGACGACCATTTTCATTCATTGTGTCATTATCAGCTTTAGTAAGAAGATTGAAAGAAGAAAAAGGATTCTTGATTAACGTTTTAGCAAGCTAAAATCGTTTTCGAAGAAACTTAGATTTCAAGGAATCTGTCCGCTGTTGTCAAAAAAAGAGGAGACTAATAAAAACAAGTTATTTTGGTAAAATGCTTGAATACTAATATCCAAATCCGAGCAAAAAATTTCCGGCGAAACTTGAATTTCGGGAAATATGTCTATTTTCGGCGCTTGGGAAAAGCAAGAATTTTAACGACCCTTGGTATGAGGCCAAAAAAAAGTAGAAGCACATCTCTTCTGGAAAGCTCTTCTTTTCTTTAAGGCCGTTGAACGAAAATTGAAGTAAACATTCACTTCACAGTTCTCTTTTGTGATATTAGTTAATTGTGGATGGGTTTTTTTTCTGCCGAATTAATTTGTACACTAGATTTATTTCAATCAATGAGTTTGCGAAAGAATAATCGATTTCTAATTGCTTAAATTCTTTATTCCTCTCTTGTTCTGTTACATAAAAATTATGCTTATAAATAAAAGTTATTAAGAAATTTTCATGTAATTAAAAAATAATTTAACCAAATTTTTAGGTAAACAGAAAATAATTTTCTTTACTGTATATTTCGAATGAATATTTTATTTTTATTTCAAATGAAACGATTCGAAAAAATCGCACTTGTCTCCAAGTAATTTGTAAAAGATAGCTTAGGTAAGATTAATTATTGGATTGTTTATCCTTAAATCTTTTCATCTTTATTACATATTTTGTAAAATTCATTTTTCCATTTTTTCATGCGCTCCATTCCTGAGTCAGATGATTTTGTAAAAATATCTTTTTATATGGGCAAGAATTTTATAAAAGATATCGCTTTGCACATGCGTCAGACCATTACAAACAAAGAAAGTCTTAGGATTAGACTCTTAGTAAAATCAACCAAGCGTATCTTCACATGATTGTCCCATTTCCGCCATATAAGAAGTAATAAGTTTGTATGCTGCTGTCCAAACCCTCCTCGAAGAAATCATCAAAGTTCAGAACACAGAAGAATCTTCATCTCTACTCATAATAAAGATGCAGCCAATACATCTTGATTGCATCTACCAGATTTGGCACATATATACCCTTAGAGGATGGAAAGTGCCCCTACAAACGATTTTTTAAATTTTAATTAATTAAAAATTAAGCTGAATTTTGGCGTATTTCCTTGATAACTTCCGAAGATACTACAGCATAAAAATGAATTTTACGTCATCTTAAAATTAAAAAAAATATTTTTTTCAATGATATCAATTTAATAGTTGTACAAATATTTTCTGAACTATGGGAAATTTTAAAAATATTTTTTGCTTAATTTTAACAATAGATTATGTTTTTGCCTTGAAACAAACGGCTTTCATCAAATATTTAATCCCATTATTTTCTCCCATAGTTGAATGCTAAAGAAGAAGAATTTTATTTAATAACGGTATAGTTTACATGAAGAATAAAAAAAAGTAAATGTACAACACCGTTAAATTAAGAAAATAGATGTTCCACACATTTAAGTTTTTAATAATTCTATGATATTATGGGACTGGTCTTCATTAGAAAGGTTTATGTACACAACGAGCAGAACATATGTAATAAAAGGGCTTTATTTGATGAAATCATGGACATGAAATTATGTATAGGAACGATTTAGCTCAAATCGTATATAGCCAATATCTCCGTTGAAGTAGTTGGAAGCGATCAATATTATAAATAAAACAACAGATGGTTTAGTTTATTTATATTAATTCCCCAATTTTAATCAACAATAGGGATATTTCGGAACAAATCTCATATAACTGAGCCTTGGTCAGATAACGAGAACTACATTTGAGCTGCCACCACATTTCCAAATTTTCGCACCACACCAGCAAAAGGCCATTTGTTTTTGACAGATTAAACGTGCCCCAGGCTTGTTTACATGGCGATTCTTCAAGCTCTGAGACCATCGCTGCCGCAAACAACCAACTGGATTGGATTCTTTCCTGAGTCTTATAAGTTAACATTCTATCAGATGAAACTTCATAATAATCATTTCTGTTCATTTATCCTTAATTCCCCATTGAAACTCTTCTTATAAAAAAGCAAGAGCAGGGAAATATTACTATACATGACTGTAACTAATGTATTATATTTTACAACGATTTTTCTTTTAAAGCTTGTTAATCACTGAAGATTACCATTCCTTAAAATTTTGCAATGTAAGAAGAATGGAATGATGCTTCGTTAAATAGTAATGTTTCTATCCACAATGGAACCATATTAATTAGCGTCACTTATTCCACCCTTATACTATATATTTTTGGAATAGTAATTTCTACTATAATCTTTTTAGAAGGATATGTAATAGTATGCCTAGGTTCCCCCAAATAGTTTTAAAATGAGAATCGCAAATTTGATATATGAAGAAGAATTGCGTGAAAAACATAAGATTCTTTAGGGTGAAGGTCTTTCAAGATTATTCTGAATTAAATACATTGAAACAAGAAATGTCGACTTTCAACTTCAATTTATAAAAAATTATGTGATTAAAAGATTGCGGGATTTAACAACCATTATATAAATTAAATGAGAATACTTAGAAGAAAAGATAAGTACCAATAAATTTATAGACGCTAGAAAATAGCTTTTTTTCTGAAATACGGAAACACTCGGCACTATTACGCATGCGGAAGGAGGCCTTTTATTTTACCAAAATACGGGGAACATGAAAGAAAATGCTTCTAAGGGGCCGGAAATCAAAATCAAGGCCTAATAAAGAATTCCGGAATGCGCACATCTTACTGCGTATCACTCTTAGCAGCGTTAAAGTCTCGGAATCCTGCAACGAACAATATATATGACTGTTATCCGCAACATTACGCTGAAAATCTAGAAAGCATGCAATCTATTGCAATAAGAGCTTCTTTTTTCTCTATATGTTGCTATTGCTATCAAATCTCTATAATACACCAGGGCAAAACAGCTGATGTAAATGGTGTAACATAACCAAAAAAAAAAAAAAATTAATACTGCACGGGGCTTCCAAGATTTATAAAATTAACTTATTTAGCAGTTAGCATTAAAAATGTGTTCACAAACGCTTACATGGTCTAGAAAGTCAATAATAGTTCTAACAAACTTTAAGGGATTATTTTGCCTAAAAAAAGCCTTTGCTGAGAAGGAAAAATTTTGAATACATATTGTAAAAGTGTTATTATTTAATTAATGCTGTTTAGATCTATTTCCATTCGGTAGAAATATCAATTGATCCGAAAGATGCGCAAAAACTATCCTGCAAATAAAAAACGAGCGCATTCAGATATTGAGAGTCATTACCTGCAATAATATTATTCAAATATAAAGTAAAAGGCTAAAAGAAAAGAAAATTAGTTAACAATCAAGAAAAATAGGGTTTGACCTATAAATATGGCGAGTTCTAACATTTTAAAGTGATTATAAGAAAAAATGTTGTTGTATAAAAATTCTTAAAGGTTTTCTCTAGAAAACAATGTGTTTCGTTATTTTGCTTCGGGATTAACATGCTGTGGAAAATGTTTTTAAGATATTGAAATGAAATTATGAAAAAATATTTTATTTGATTGTAGCTGTGTAATGAAGTGGAATCAAACCTTTCAGTTCATATTTATCAATTTTATTGATCTTTCAGAGCAAAAATTATATAATTTTTAATTAAAAAAATCCTTCCAAATTTATTAATATTTCCAAAACTTTTGAAGTTATTTGAAATCTTTTGCTTTATAATATAACTAAACATATTAGTTATGTTGAGCCTAAAATCAGCTCAAATATATTCATTAGAATTTGTTTAAAATGTTTGGTGTAAATACAAATTTTCAATAAAATTTGGCAAAAATTGTTAATAATATTAATGTTAATAAAATTTCCACTGAAATTCTTAATTCTATTTCTAGTTTTAATTAAAAATATTCTTCCTTTATTTAAATTTTATGAATTAAAAAAAAGCGATCTGAAGGTAGTCAAATATTTAATATACATTTAAGAATTGATGCAACTGAGAAATATCACAAAAAAAAAAAACTGTAGGACTTAGCACAAATAAACAATGCACACAAAAATACACTTTAGATAAAATTTAAGTAACCTTTATCCCTTGAAATTGAATTTCATGAATTTGAATTCGAATTCATTCCCGTGAATTGAATCATTTGGCTGCCATTGTGTTTTTAATTCAGAAAGAGCGCAATTTCCGAGTTTTCGCACCAGTGACGTCACCATTCAAGTCGAAAATGATTGGTTCAGTATTTGAGAAGCAAGAATTTTTCGGCAAGCATTCTCTGGCTCGTTTGAAAGTTCTCTTCGCCATTTCGGCGGTCAAAAACTGGTTTCGTCGAGCAAACTCTCCTGCTCTCTCTTGCAGTCACGAGAAATTTCTTCCGTTTGCTAGGATCATGAGAAATTAATGAAAGTTTTTTCACCTTGTGGTGGTAGTGGAGAGTATTTCAGTTTCATTCCTTTACTTCCTTTGTTATTTGATGGATGAATCATACCTATTCCTTTGTGAGCAGAATAAAATATTTGCTAAATCGCCCGTGCAGATAAAAAGTATCAGTTGTTTAAATAAAGTATAGCACTAAAGTTTATAATGGCAAGACTAGGCTGGGGGAAAAAAACGTGGACATTTTGAGAACACACTTATACAGACGAGCTTCAAATAGAATTAGCAAATTCAAAGCTTTCTAAACTTTTTCTGTGATCTTTTTTAGGTGTAAAATTTTTATGTGGCTCCACGTGTCTATGTCCCTTGAACCGATCAAATATCATAATTATTATAAATAAAATAATAAATAAAATGTTAGAAACGAAAAGGATTTTATTAATTAAATGTATTCATTAATATTGCAGAATTTACCAAAAAGACAAGTTACCAATATTTTCGTGATTGCACTTAGTGAGCGAAATTCAAGAAATCCAGGGAAAAATCAATATTTGACCAAAAAGGGTCTTTTTTTTTTCTTTGCTTTAATACTATTTACGATTTTAAGTGAATTCGTTAGTTTTTGTGTACATATATTTTTTTTCTTTCTTTTTTGTAAGTGCATAAAAATGCTTTTCAAAAGTGCTAATGGAGATAAATAAAATTATTGCAGAATTTCTTTGTTCAAAATAGAAAATAAAAAAAAAGAGAGAGAGAATGGCGAAACATTATCAGAGGATAAAAAGGGAGTAATCTAACAACGAATCAGAGCAGGATTGAACCATGAGCACGAATTATCGTACAGTGAAAGGCTATTTATGCTGAAAAAGTTATTTGAATGAGGGATTCCAAAACATTTTGAGAAAATTTAATTTATTCATTTAAAGCAAAATATATCAATGAGTATTTTAAAAACTTCCTTGGGCCATGTATTTCGAATACTGAAAACATTCGTATGAACTGCTTCTGTTGTATTAAAATAACTATGGAACAGTGATCATTTTCTTTGAGCTACCTAAAAACAAATTATTTTGATATTTAAAACTATTGAATAATTGCTCACAAAACTTTTTCAAGATGTTTATTTACAGATTTAGATACCTTACGCAATTTTATCTTGATTCCCTTTAAAGAATTCAATGTGAATCAAAGAGATGAGAATTATAAATGTTTCCATTTTAATACAACATAATAACATTTCAAAGGGTATTTTTGACAGTTCTAATCAATAAAAAACAGTATTTTTAAGTGATTCAATACGCCATTAAAAAAGTGACACCGAACTGTTACGACTGCTATACATTAATGAAAACTGTTTTTTAAAACTCATTTTACTAGATAATCTCTTTTATGATATTTTTTCAAAAGATTAAGGCTTAAATAGAATATGGTAAATCCTGTCGAAAACAATCACTTCCTTTAGCGGCATAGTACCGCATGTTAACATTCTAGTACCTGAAATATATAACAAGAAAGTAATGTGAACTTTGCCCTTTGATTTAAAGATGAAATCTTTGAATCTACCGTTAACAAATACACATTACTAAAATGTAATAAATTACTGTTTCATAATAAGAAATTAAACTCTTAGTGCTTTTTTTAGGTATGTGTGTATCATGACAAATATGTGTTTTCAAAGCCTTTGTTTTGGAACTTTTATTTGTGTCAAGCCCTAATGCTTCGGTCAATTGCATCAGTATTACGGAACATAAATGTTGCAATGGAAAAGTGACATTCTTGCACATAAATTGTATCGTTTTCAGAATCTTGATTAATATTAATAGAAAACGCGGCTTCTTAAAAAAGAAAGAATTTCTTTTAAAGATTTTAAATTTCCGTAAGTAACTTAGTTTCACGAGAATATAAAACGTCAATGAAAAAGTATCTCTAAATTTATTAATCAGTTTTTTTTTTTATGTTTGGATCAGAATCCAAAACAGTAAAAAGAAACGTAATAATTTCATACGCATTTAGAATGAAGTAAAATTGAAAGTTGACAGCTGTACTCTACAGGTGAAATTAAAATTCCTTACAGACGATCCCTGCCATAAATATTTACTATTTCTTCTAGTATCCAAAATTCGAAGAAGCAGCTACTACCTTTTTACACGTATTCAGATATAATAAAAGTAAGCATTTTAAATTAATTTTATGGCAAAAAAGCGGAAATAAAAGAATAATCACAGGTGACTTCATTTTATTAATTTGTTTTGCAGCAATTTTTTACTACTTCAGTCAGTAACGAAAATGGTAAACTCATTCTTAATTAAAATATTCCAATTAGATTCATGAAGAATTTACGATCACTTTATTAAGTGACAAAATAAACGCAGAAAGAATCTTTAAGAATATTCTGTGACAAAGTCTGTTATTTCCCCCCAACTCATTTTATGAATTAGTTTTGTGCGAAAATCTACTTTTTCAGTCTGTATCCCAAATAGCTTTGACTTATTAACTAAAATATTCAAAAAATCTTTATAAAAAAAACCTGCAAAAACTTTTATAAGATACAAGGCTATCGCGTAGAGATTCGCTTTTATTAATTAAATCTATTTTAAAAGTATTATTTCGATCAGCATCCGAAATAGCATTCTAAGCAAGAGAGTCTAACATCGTATATACATTCAGATATAATGAAATTCACTTTTTTATAACAAGTGAAAAAGTATTTGTTAAAAAAATGATTCGACTTACTTTTTTTTGAGGAATTTAGTATTAAATCCAGATTTGCTTTTGATAAACCAGTTTGAGATCACAGTCGACTTTGTTCCGTTAGAAAGCTTCGAAGGCAGAAATAAACATTCAATCTCGCATGAAACGTGAAAATTGTTACCTGCCCGATTCGGGGAAGGGTCGAACACTTTTTAGCGCTTTCCGTGTTTGCATGCAGCCGATGTAGACTCGTTTGTGATGACGTCTGCGCATGTGCTATTCCGTCTCCTACCCCTCATCTTTCAACTAAGTGAAGAAGGCGGTGGTAAGAGAGGACATATAACCGGCACATTTAGATTTTCTTTTTTCATTCCAGCCAGTCCGCGTGCTTTTCCGAACGGAAACATATGACGTTGCTGTGGTTACCTGATCTTTTTAGGGGATGTATACATATTTCAGAATTCGGCAACACGCATGGACAAATTTCAGTGATGTAAGATTTTCGAATTCTCCCAAATGGACAATGTTTTTACAAGACTGCGTAATAAGGAAAATAAGAACAAAAAATAATATTGTTGCCTATTTTAAATTTAAAATGAATGTTTCGTAACAAATTTTAAAAAAGAAAGAAATGAGAGAGAGAGAGAAAGAAACAGCAAGACATTTTAACAATTAAGAACGTCGAAGTCCAAATAAATCGCAAAACATGAATGAGTTACACCAAAAATCAGATTAAATAATATTTAGTTCAGTAAAATTAGCAATTTTCTTCGAAAGGGTTTTTAAGACAAGGCTTTTCTTCAAAGATCTTATTTATGTCATTTTATATGATATCTCAAAAGTTTTCCACATTGTACTGTATGCTTCTCCGGTTTCAAGAGTTGAGAAATTTGCATCTTAATAATCGGGACCGGAAATCCTAAATCGGGAAAAAACTATAGCTAAATTTTTATTGCTTTAGTTACTTCAATAAGGACTCAGACTGATTATCCAAGTGTTTCCTCTACTGAGGGAGGAACTTTCGCTACTT